>JADLIF010000814.1:0-62281 GCA_016648015.1 Steinernema khuongi | reverse complement strand
TCTTGTTGGCGGCGTTGGAACTACGGCATCCCTGGGGTTCCATTCCTTCTGGGAGCCGGGGCAATCATTTGATTGGCGGAGAATGGAAGGTCGACCGCTAACTCATAGAGCAGCGGAGCGACCCGACTGCTCACCACCGAGGCAAAATGAAAGACCCTGCAGAAGCAGAATGTCACATTTAATGATATGCGAAGAAAAACTGTATTATTCGATAGGTTATGAAGAGGGTGATTAGAGGAGAGGCCACAACCACAAACTTTTCCAGTATTCGCTATCCAGTTGCCCCCTCGTTTTGAGAGTGAACTCGGAAAATCTGATAACTAAAACGCGGGTACTGACCACACTTTACACGTTTAAAATATGCCCAAAGTACATGGAACTCATTTAGTAGAAACTGGCATTTGTTTGGCTTTCTAAACAATGAAGTCTTCGAAATGAGGCCACACGGAATTCATGATCATTTAGGTGTATCCTTTTCCTTCTTGTCATCCTGAATGGGCATTATTGTCCGCTCTCAAACCGTTCCAATAAGCATAGAGAAAAGGATGATCCTGATCGTAGGCGGTGATAACAAAGCCGACGCTCTCGACAGGGTCCATTGTCAGATAAATCTTATTCGCGCGAAAGTTAACAATCGTCAGATTGATGAGCGTTTTTTTTCTCGCCTAAAAGCTTCCATGTCTGTTGGGTGCATTGCTCTTTTTTTCCCTGTACAATTTCTTCGTGTTTGTGTCCTTCTTTTCAAAGTTGAAGAAAACTGGTTTCGTACTTGTTGACATCGATTTCACCGAACCCATCTCTGCTTTACTCCCTTTCTTATTTTAGTGCTAGACCTAGACGGCTTCGATTCAGTGAGTCTTTTGTGCTCTCTGATTGATAGCGCGTACTTCTCGAAAGAATAAAAACAGAACAAATCAACGATGACAGACAGGAACACGCCATAGTAAGGCGTTCTGGTTTCGCGCGTGTTACTGGCGCAAATCCGAGCGCGTTGCAGCGTTCGACGACGCTAATCCCATTACTGACCCGTTTTGAGACGCTGCTTGTTTATGACACACCGATGAAAATATTGACCCCGGTTGTTCTGAGCCCCGAAAAGAGAGAAACCATCGAAGTTTGATGTTCCACCGCTGCGTCAACACGCGCGGATCAAAGACCGTAGCGACGGTAAAAAGAGCGCTAAACGGTGCTACAATCCACTTTTCGCATGTGAACATCGCCAGCGATGAACAGCTACGCCGGCTTGTCTCAAGGACTCCGGGAATGAAGTGCCTGTAGAAAGTAGCGTCTGGATAAGTGCGGGCCGTTACCAGCTATTTACAATGCCCACAAAAAGCATAAATGTTAAAAATATGTAGCTTGTTCTATCTGAATATAATAGAAGGTTCATTGTTTGTGAGCAAAGTCGCATTTGCCGTCCTGCAACGGGTTTCAAGAAAGATGTTCTTGTCAGGCAAGCTTAACCATTTTAATTTAACCTCTTCGTTTTGTTCGTCAAATTCAATCAATGGCTTTTGGTGCCGATGACTAGTAGAGTGTAGCCTATAGTGGTTTATATGCAGATAAAGTCTGATGAAAATGACAAAATAAATTATGCAAAAGAATGTAGTGAAAATTAGGTTGGAAATTTCTTTGAATCGTTCCAGAAAAACAGTATTTTGTGCTTTGTTTTATTGAGTAAATGCCATCAGGATCAGACGCTATTCACATTTTGCTAAGAGATCATAATAGCTTACTCAGAGACCCTGAACAGCTCATTTAGTACTGCTGACATCGGAAAACAGGAACAGTTATTGAGATCAATAAAGCTGCGATGTCCGAATCCGGATCAGACACGCCAGCGTAGAGGCATCAAGGTGTCATTCTTTGAGCATCACAGAAAATGTGCCTAAAGTTATCAATGTTTTTGTGCAGTGTGTATTTGTAATCTTGAGCAACATATGATTACGACGTTTTTTGGACCACCGTGTAAAATGTAATTAGGATATTTTTGAGGTCTACCAGGCTGGTACTACCAGCATTCTACAGTTTTCAGTAATTACAAATGTGAACATTGTGGAACAGTTAATTACTTGCGGCTGTATTCCATTCATCAAACAAGTCACAAAAGGGTCGATGGTGACAAGGGCGGTCTTCAGCTTCCGTCTTCCAGATTCCAGAGATCACACAATGTTCGACCCTTACTGAATGAGTAATTATCAATAATTTTTATTTCATTATCAATAATAAATTTATTAACAGAGGAGTGGGATTTATTTAATTTTCGATAGGTCAAAGAGGTTTTTAATTGTCTTTATGTATAAAAGTTTATGCCGTTACTTCGAACAGTGTCAGAAAACGGGCTCTTGTTTTCCAATCAACCTTCCGTCTTGTATATTTATCGTTTCTCTATGTTGCTTCCATACTATAAAGGCACTCAATTTCCGAATCCCCGTAACTACTCTATGTTGGCGGTCACCGTTCGTCCAAAGTGCCCGTGTTCCTGCACGGTCTGGTCAAGCGCACTCGATCAAAAACAATCGAAATGTTCCAAAACACTCAATGTCAGGCGACTAGGCGGACGACAGTTCCTCGACCTGTTCTCCGCGCGCGGTAGAGCCTCCTCGGAACGACGCAATAAATCGCAGAATTAGCCTTATTCCTAATTTTTTGCAGCTTGTTCGTGCTTGCTTCATTCTTGTGACGCGGTGTCCGCCCGCTGCACCGGTGGCAATCGCGCCGGGCAATGGACAAATTTCAGGTTTGTGCGCGGCGATAGCCAGCCGGTCGGTGGCGGTCAGCGGCGACGCATTTTGGAGTCGGGGCGTGTCGGGCTCAGAGGCTGGGCGGCGCTTCGCTTCTGCCAAGACTCGCCGGCGCATCCAAGTCTGCTGCTGTTGCTGTTAGCCACCTTCACCGTCTTCGTCACAACGCCTTTAGGTGTCCTCCTCAGACGCTCTTCACAGTTTCCGTTTCCGCCGTCGCGATGTGGCCTACCGTACCCCTCATCCTCCTGCTGTGTGCCTCGCCGGCGTCCGCGGCCGTCGGCGCCCTCAACAAATCCACACTGTTCCTGCCGGGGATGGAGTCGATGAGTTCAGGCAAAGACACGCACTTCACTATCATCGAGAACGTTTCTCGCACCAAGTTTCACAGGCACCGGCGCCAGGTGATCGCCGGGCCAATGTACGACTGGCAAAGCAGCGAGATACCCTTCCAGATCTGGGGAGGCGACTGTAAGTTCTCCCCCCCCACCCTTTTGTCCCTTGGGTCCCTCGGCGGGAGAGGTGCACGCGCACAGGTGTGATGAACTTGAGCTCTCCCACGACCGGTGCTCGTGAGTGAGCTGTTTTAGGCGCTGAGGCGAGCGCACGCGTGAAACGTCCGAACCGGTTACGATCGCTCTTCGGCTCCGCTGACAGCCGCGGACGCAGAAGAAGACGAAACACTCGGTGATGGAGCGCGGAGAACTATATATGTTTGTATTATATGCACATTCCTAAACGCCTGGAAGACGACTGCGCGAGCGCCATCTTGTAAATTGCCGCGCGGGGTTCAATGGAGGTGTGAAGAGCTGGCGTAGAAATGGCGTAGGAGGGCTTAGAAGACATGTTGCTTTAATCTCTGTATCGGGAGGTGTTTCCTGAGGAAAAAACCGGACATTCGGAACGATTAACAAATTGGGCTATTTTAACTTTTTTTCTTAATTTTCTATTGTATATTTTTTTATTTGCTTCTTTAACGATTCATTCTTATTTTTTTAGATTGCTCTACGCAGCAATAGGTAAATCAGTAGTTATAGCACGATTACAAAGGGCCTCCCTCAAAAACACATGTCTCATAATAGTGACGATCCGTTTTATGTTATGTTCTCTTTTGATAACGACAAGTAAATGACAAGTTTTTTATGAATACCTAAAACGTTATTTGAATTAGCAGATCGTAATTTTTCCATTGACTTCGGACTAAAAGCATCTTTAATTAATCTCAATGGCAAATGTGTCTATTCATAAAGTTGATGAAGTTGAAATAAAACCCCTCATTATGCAGACCTTCAAGGCGAAATGTATCCTTAAGTGGTTTCCTCGGGTGCTACCTCGGAGCTAGTCATCCACACCTCGTGGTAATCGAATCTCCCCAAATCCAATCAATGTTTCAAACAGAAAACCGGCCGTGGGATCATATCGCCGATTATTGATATGAGCCGTCGGTTCTGGTTTCGCGAAGAAGGAGCCCTCGGAAGCGCCCTTCTCAACCACTTCACGAATTGTTTTGAAACAATCTTCGATTGCGCCATAAGAGACGGCTTCAGTGATTAATTTCATCGCCGCTGGTTATCGCGCGAGATGAAACATCGTGAAGAGCCTGAGGCGTTGGTTGCGTAACAGCTGGAGCGGAGCGCGCATAAGAGAAACATCTCCGTATCAGTGGGGGGATGACAGTTTGAGAGGATTAGAAGGACGGACTGCAATTGGACAAGTAGGAGTGTATGTTAAGCATGTAGGGATAAGCAACAGAAAAGAATCTACGCCTTTAGTGCGTCAAGAATGAAGTTTTTTAGAGCGATTCATGGCACCCTTGCAAGACAAGGAACAGAAACTTCATTTAGTAGAATTTGCCACAAGCTGAACCAACGGCTTAAATGTATGGCACTATTAAGGACCTACACTAACTGCCCACGTAACCGACTTTTATTTTCAAGGTGGTACAGCTCCTATGCTTCTCCAGGTGCCCTTCTCTAAACTCACTTCACCCACCACTGAACACCAGTAGCAGAGTCTTTTATACATGTGTGCACCCAAGCACAACATCAATTGTGTCTATTTCAGTCAACTTCCAACAGCTGATCCGCCGCGGCATCCGCATGTGGGAAGAGAACACGTGCCTCCGTTTCCGCGAGAACGCACAGAGCCGCGATGGTATCCGTTACGTGTTGGAGCGTGGCGACAGTTGCTTCACCGAGTACATCGGCCGCAACGGCGGATTCCAAGACATCATCATCGGGAGCGAGTGTGCCGAGGTGAGTGGAACCTGTTGGCGCATCGAGGTCAGCGCTGCTTTCGATTTCGCGCGGCGGAGAGTGTATATGCAAACTAGCCGCGCGTACAAAACGTTTTTGTTTACGGCCGCGCACTTTGTTTATTGAGGAGCCGGATGGTGCGCGGGCAGGATTGCCCTAAAGGGATTAGCTGCTCTGAGGGATTTTCCGGTCAACCAGCAATCGGAAAGGACGAAATTGGATGTTTCGACATGGAAAAGTGGTGACGGTCTTCCTGACCTCGCTCATCGCAAAAGTCAGCAGAATTTCTACTTGACAACGATTACGCTAACTGCCATGAAATTTAATGGATAATTTGATCGTAAGGCAAACCATTATTCACTAAAATTGCAACTGAAAAAGTTGGACCTTGTCTATCAGAAACTGGGTTAAGAGTATCGATACTGAAACCCTTTATGCTCTAACGTAGAGGTAACTTAAATTCATTAGTTTTACTGCCAAGTTTACGTTGAACGAGTTGCTGTTTGAGCTCAGGAATTTCCCTCCAGAATGCAAAAGTTATTTTCCTTTGCTTCTTTTACTGCATGCTAGCACAAAAACGTAGGCTTGAACCCATGTTTTGCATCACACTCTTTTCTATGTGCATTCCGGTTTCAGTCCTTTAACCCATTGTACCGAGCTGTTGTCCAAAACTCGATTCTGCAATTGAGAATGACAACTCGCTACATTAACGTTATTCTCTTTCTGGTACATCGTTGTACCCTGACAGGTACTTTCCTGTTTTTGGATCATCACAGAATTACCGCTGTCAGCGGTGGCTTTGTGTCATAAATGATAATAGCGACATTGGTAATTAACACGTGGGTGGCGAGAACGTGTAATGAACTACACCCGACTCGTCTGATCACCCGAAAAATAATAGGAAGGTGGAATCTATGGACATTTTTCGATTCAATGGTGTATGCTAAATTGGTTTATTTTACTTCACATACGATAAAACTCAAAATTTACGCAAAATTGGTCTATTCGGAATCAGAGTCAAGCGAAAGCATCTGGGTGACGATCACGAAAGGTTTAGGACAGCAGCGAACAACTGTTCTCAACCTTCTAATGGAAAATGGGATTTCCGATTTTTTTGCATCCCACATATGACAAATTTTCTAAGATGTCCATTTGTAGGAGTACGTCGTGGCGCACGAGACCGGTCACGCGCTCGGCTTCTGGCACACACACCAACGGCCCGACCGCGAGAAGTTCATCAGCATAAACTGGAAGAACGTGCTCGAGGAGGCTACTGCCAGTTTTATGCCTTTCCGAAGCATGCTCCAGGCGTTCGGCATTCGCCAGGTAAGTATTCCCTCGTCATTGACACATATTCCACACTACAGGTTTCTAACCGTCGTCTTCCCTACGACTATGGATCACTGATGCATTACCACGCTGTGGCCCACGCCGTGAAGGTGTCCGATTTTACCATTGTGCCTAAGGAGCTCAAGTATGTGACGACAATGGGGACCGAGAAGATGGCTTTTCTTGACGCCAAAGTCATCAACGACATCTACTGTCCAAGTAAGGTGCTGCTTCCGGCGCGGGGACGAAAAGGATTGTATTTGCAGATATCTGCGCAGGCCGTCAACAGCTTAGATGCCAGGGCGGCGGTTATCCCGATCCGAACAACTGCAACGTGTGTCGGTGTCCAGAAGGCCTTGGCGGCGCCCAATGCGACCAACTTCAACCCTCAAGTAAGACACGACAACTTAACGTGATCTTTTTGATCGCATTTAAATGATGAGGGCGCCGCGCGCCTTAATTTGATACGAATTATTATTGACACGAAAATGAGTCGCACGCGGCGACAGGTTTGCGCCGCGGGAGTTAAACGGATGTGCGTGCGAGGGAGCAGAGTGATAAAAACAGAATGCTAAATGTGGGAACTGAGGGACGAGGAAGTGGAGGCTAGAGCCCTATCAGCTGTAAGAATTGAATTTCACGCATGGGTGCAAAAAAAGTTGAGAACGATCAGCCGGAGATCAAATTAAACTATTGGGTTGGTGCATTGAAAATGTCCCATAATTTAGAGATCTCCGTCCTTCGCAATACTTGGTAGCACAAACAAGAAGTCAAGGGCGCTGTAAACAGCACTCTTCCCTCTACCCCAAAGATGTGTTGTCGACTCCCATTCTTGTGTCTATCCCTATTTTTTAACGATTTTGTTCGCCCGTTTCAAGATCTTCCACCTGACCATCTGCGACATGTCTGCGACATGTCATGCTAAATTAATTCCTAAAAAATTTAACTGCACGCCAAGCGTCTCCTAACATCAACCAGGTTTATGGCGAGGGTTCAACGAGTGCGAGGACCTGCTTGAAATGGTTCGATAAATTTCGACCTGGGACAAATCGCTCAAGGTCCCAAATATACACCTAAGTTCGAAGATGCCGCTCTTCTCAGGCTGCTTGCAAACGAAAACTGGCAATCGACGCGGGAAGTGGTAGAGCAGTTGGGGGTTGCAGTGCTACTTCCCCTGACTGCTTTGGGTTTCAAGTCGAAACTGGGGCATAGTTTTTTCACGACATCACTGACACCCAGAAACGACAGCGAATTTTCATCGCCACGGCTCTTCTATCCAGACATGAGAGAAAATTATTTTTTCCACACTTTGTGACTGGCGATGTAAAGTAGGTCTTAACCGCAAACTTTCGCCGGAATCGTCAATGAATTGCCCCTAAAGAAAAATCAAAACCTGACCCGACCCCGAACTTCGCTAGAGGAAATTAATGTTGTCGTATGGTGGGATTTTCAAGGAGTGAGATACTGGGAAGGACTCGATAGCAAGGCAACACTTTATGCTATTGTCTACTCTTAACAACTGGATAAGGCGGTTGCTTCTATCCGAGAAAAGAGACCGAACATGAAAAAAGTCATTCTTCACAGACAACGCAAGACCGCATGTGGCAAAATTGACCCGTTCAAAACTCCATGGTTTAGGCTGGGAAGTGTTCGCCTACGTAGCGTGTAGCCCAGACTTTGCCCTATCATACTACCATATTCTCCCGTCAATGAGCAACGAACTCGATAGGCAACAGTTTAATTCAGACGAAGAGGTCAAAATCTGGTTTCTATCTTTCTTTGACTCAAAACTTCGCATATTTCACGAGCATGGAATCCATCGCTTGCCTACGAAATGGGCAGAAGTTGTACATCATAACGGAGATTATATTGAATCCTAACAATGCTTATTCAGCAATAAAATGACGTTTAAAAAGTGGGACATTTTCAATGCACCAACCCAATATGTTTTGTATTGTTAATCCATTTCTTCGTTTCCGATGTGTCCTAAGCACAGTCCTGAATGCCTGATTTTGCGATTTCTGATTGTCGACATTAAGCACGTCTTCTTCCTATTACCGGAGGAGATTAATTTTTTAAATTTATATTCTCTTATTTATTCATAATTTGTTGAACAGAAGTGATTGGGGGCTGCGGGTAAAATGAACGTTTATGCGTCAGAAATTTTGGAGCAAAAGTATACAATTGCGTGTGTGTTGTGGTGTAACTGTTTCCGAAATTTCGCTTAACATGCTTAGGGGAGGAAAAGCAAGGACAAATCCTCCGATATCGACAACTATGAAGAACATTTTTAAAGATATAAGAATATCATTTGTTATAAGAACATATTGTTATGTTGAAGCAAGAAAAAAATACAAGAAAATCAAGATAAACACAAAATTCGTAATTGTTTCGAAAAAATTGTTCCAATGCCTGGAATCGAACCCGAACCTTGCGGGTGATTGCCGCAAATCCTATACACTAGACCACATCGGAATTGTTAGGCGCATAAGAAGTAGTGACTGTGTAAACACTGGATATTTCAGCTTGCGGAATGGAAATCCGCGCAACTGACCAGTGGCAAACACTAAGCAGCCCTCCTGGAAAGACGGTCCACTGCTACTGGAGGATATCTGTAACTCTCATATAGTCTTCTGTCGCACGACGTATCTGCCCACCCTTCAGGTTCCCGATGGAAGCCGTGTGCGTTTCCGTCTCAGCGACGGCGAATTCCCTTGCTCCTACGGCTGTCAGTCGTACGTCGAAATTAAACACAAAATGGACGTCCGACTCACCGGCTTCAGAAGGTATCCTCACTTTTCTGAAACTTTCTGACCGAATTTGGCAGCTGTTGCTACCGACCGAAGGAGGACACAGTTTCTGAAGGAAATCAGATCTTTGTAATCTACCACCCAAACGGTAGAAGCGCGCGATTCTCGCTGCGGTTCGTGCGACAACCATAGAAGACGTTAGAAGCAACATTCCTTCATCTCCCTCCATGGCCATTCTGTAGTTCTTTCTCGCTAGAACTCTCTCTGTCCACACAGTCCGCAAACGGGTGCTCTCTTTCCTCCCTCCTCGGCACTGCTCTCCTTGTTTCTTGTCCTTGTTTTGTTGTACATAACGGTTCATATGTCTTGGCCGGTGCTCGATTTGTAAATTCTGTGATAAAACTTAACTTACGACGTCTTAATCACAAGGAATTGGAATTCTCGCATTTGACATCGAGCGTGCTCGGTGTTCTCCAGTGCTTCAAGGTTCTTAGCAGAGCACGTGTCGTTGATGAAAATTCGATTTTCCCTTTCAGTGCCGGACGTTAATTACTTCTCGTCCACAAACACTGCGGGCTTCAAGGGCTCTTTCCTTCTTATAACGCCTGTTGGCAAGGAGTGGGTCGTGACTGAGCACCTGCTGACATGCGAATACGCATGACAACGGCTTTCGCCTTCGGAAATATCGCAGTTTCATGTCCGGAGAGGACAACGGACCTTAGCAACAGTCTCTTCATGCCCACTTTGCTTCAGTGGACCCGTTACGGCAGCCTTTGTTTAATCAGCTTTTTCAAAAACGCACGTTTTATTTGCGTTATGGAAAGAGAGACCGTGGATCGACTCGATTTTCGCGCCATTTGCCAATCCCGACAGGCTGCGGTACCGCAACTCTTTATTAAGCTTTATTTATACTTCCTATTTTTTTCGGCTAGTATTCGTCGCTGTGTGTTTATTTCAATGTATATGGCCAGTGAGTCATAGCAGTTTCCACAAAGAGCACAAATTTATACATGGCGATTGCGAAGGATTCGCAGTCGCTGTTTCTTCTTTTGATTTTAGCCATGGTGCTTCGATCTGTTTTGAAATGGCTACTGAAACGGCGATGTAAGCACTACTGACGGTTTCTTTAACAGAACAAATATCAAAACTACATTGATTTTTTGCTTTTGTCCATGCTGTTATTGATATTAACGCGTTTCGAGAAGTCGCGCTTGTTTTGCGCACTTTCTGCTCATGCTCAATTTCTTTTTCAATTGGGGTCTGTTCCTTCCTCTGCAATTTTTTAATTTCTCAACTTCCTGAGTTATTTGAGTTCAATTTTTAAGGAAGACTTAAGTTTTACATACGACAACTTTATTGGTGATGCTGAACAATAACTTCCGCCAACATTGAAACACGTCCGATGTGGTCTAGTGGTTAGGATTTGCGGCTCTCACCCGCAAGGCCCGGGTTCGATTCCCGACATCGGAAGAATTTTTTGTAAACTCAAAATCTAGAAACAGTCAAACAAAACAAAGGCCCTTGCAAAGGGCAAACGGACCTTGGAAAATTTTACTGGGAGAGAGGCAATCCTGAAGTTATAGGTGTACCCGAATAATTACACAGTTGATCAAGGACGCGTAGAAAGTCGCGTACTGACCTGGATAGTCGGGTCTTTTACAGAACTAATATTTTTTTAGGGAAACGCCTTCTCCTTGCACTTCTAGCGCGGTCACATCTGAACTGATTGTGTTGGTACTATATTGAATACTCTAGGGAATTTCCTCCCTCCCTCAGTCCTCTTCCGTTGTATCTCCTTTTTTTGTTTCCATGCGTCTGGCTCACTTCTCTCGGACTGTTGTCATTAGTTCCGCCTATTGCTTTGTAGCCTACCTCATAGAACTGATATATGCAGTGACCGATTTGTTGGCTCTGCAGGCGGTGACGCCACTGGCGCCACCCAGCCGTTTCAAAGTGTAGATGAAACGTTGGTTCTTCAAAACACGTTGCCAAGATACCATTTCAAAACTGCTGCAGTTACGTATTAGGGATCTATCGGCAATGGAGGCTGCGGAGCCGGCCAGGGCTCTACTATAGCGGCGCAGCATTGTTTCGTAAAGCGAATATGTATTCTCCAGTCATACTGTCGTATCGCTCCATTAGTAATATTTGGCAATAGTTAAACGTTCTTGGATTTAATGAAAATTAAGTGCGGAAAATTGTACCAGAGAAAAGTGACTAAAAATGTTTTGATGAGAGTGGGATTCGAACCCACGCCTCCGACGAGAGTGGGATTCGAACCACGCCTCCGAAGAGACATGAACTACATCTAATATACTTTTATTTAGGCCGTATCTTAGTAACGCAATGCTTCACATTGGAGCATTGCATGTTCGTATTGCTTTACATTAATTATAGTTATGAATGAATGAATGAATTATGAATACATAAGCCAAACAACAATTAAACGCTCTTTGTAGCCACACATTTACTTCTTACTCTTGGCTTTACCACAAATGGCTTTTTTATTTGACAGAAGATACCGTAGTTGCAATGCAGATCTTGACCACCCGCTAGTGATTCATTTATGAGTAGTAGGCGAAAAAATCTTTAATTGCGTTATGACTCATATGAGCTTCTACACTTCATTTGCAGTCGCAAACAAGGAACAAGTCGTTCTCCATTTTTTGTGTTGCGCAAGTTGACAAGCGAAACCGGTCGGCCGGACTGCGAGAGAACCTCAGTTTCTGTTGGCGTTACGTGTCATATTCATGGCGAGGTGGGAATTTGTAAATGTTTTTGCCGCGCGTGCCTTTCCAGTACTGAGGAATTTTTTGGTGTTCACATATTTTGACGTGATAGCATTGTTTTATACAACTTGAGAACGGTATAAGATATAAAAATCCCTATTCTTTTTTTATTAGTGTACTGGGAAACGAGAATCCACCTGAACGGTTCTACTGGGGAAATAATCCTATTTACTATTCGTCAAATTCCCAACTTGTCCTAGACGATATTTGCAAATGTCACCATCCATCAAATCAACGAACCATGAGTCACCAATGCTGCCTAATCTATTTTGTAATTATAACATTTGGCTCCATACAAACAAGCCAGTGAGCTTATCTCATAAGCGAACCGCGACGCTGTCGAACACCAGCCAATGACAAAGTCCCGCCGAGTTGGACTTAAAAAAATCTTCCTAAGATCAGGTCGACGCGGCATCAGACTCAGTCCAAATATTTGCTCAAATGACGTCTTTTAACGATTTGTCATCCTTCCGCGCCTATCACCCGCGCGTTTTCTGTGGATCCGTCTACTTGGATTAAGCGCGGCTTGATCACATTTTATTACATTAGGCGGTACCGACAAAGTGGAATTACTTTTAGATCCAGGAAAGTCCTCGCGCATATTAATTCTACAAAGATGTGCGTCTGTTCCTTCCTGGGTCAAATCCTCTATGGCTCCATCATGGTGGTTGCTCTAGGCCTGACGTTGGTTTCAATGCTGACACCCGGTAAGTAAAAATTTCTCAGGTTGAAAATTATACATATGAATAAATGCGTCCCTTATTTGCAAATAATCCAACAGAAGAACAACTAACTGCACTAAAGTGACCCTTAGAGAGCGTTACAAAATTTTCAGCCAATTGAACAAAATGTCGCTCATGGTGTAACCAGTTTCTCTGTACTTTCTGAGAATTCTCGGAATGCTTGATAACTTTAAATTAAAAGTGAGAAGACCATGGTGACTGAATTCTCCAGTACACATAATTAAGTCATTTACTATTTTAGGAAAACAAAATATATAGACTTCTTATCCTTTATTTGACCAAATTGAACCCTACATTTAGGTTGGCAACAAGTAAAAGAAATGGATGTGGAAAAGGCGCATGATGTAAAGGACGTCGGAATACTGTTTTGTCGTAGTCCCGGTCAGGGCGCCTCTACAGACTCACCAGACGGCAACTATTGCGAGGTTTGGTGGAACAGTCAGCCTCCTAAGATGAAAGCGGTTATCGCCTGCATGGTTCTTGCAATCCTCGTCGAAGTAGCGGCCATCATTTGGACCATTTTGTCCATCTGTGCTTGTTGCTGCAAGGTTAGTCCTCCGTAATAAGGAGAAAAACCGAGAACCTCGCAAGATGTACTCCACAAAAAATGAGCTACCCCTTAAATACTCTATAATAAGAATTTAAGCTAACGAAACTGACGACTTCTTGAGTGAATAGTTATGTGTTTATTTTAATACGTTGGACAAATTTATATCCTCCATGTGCAGTTTTACCTAAGACATGTGCATTGCCCTTTAAATCATCTCGAACTTTTCCTTTTAGTCTTGTCTCGTCCAGCCTCTCCCCTTGTTCGCCTTTGTCGGCGCTCTGCTTTTGGCCATCGCTGTTGGCATCTACGGAGTCAACCACCAAGACAGTATCAGTAAGACGATGCCCGTCAGCTAATGATTGAGCTAATAATCAACGCTTTCAGTACTCCCAAAGGATGCTCAACATGCTTTGGAAGGATCTGTCTCCTACAGCTTCTACCTCGCTTGTGGAGGCTTGGCCGCGTGCATTGCCGGCATCGTGGTGGGAACTCTAACCGTGACGCTCGCCAGCTCTTGTCTGTGAAGAGGTCTTCCATTGCTGTAAATATTGCCAGAACAGTGCCGTAAAATAAGTCTGTGATAGATGTATGTTTCGGAGAATAAACTAGACCCACAAGATCCAGTTGACAGCACTACTTCTTAAAAGGACGACTTTGGAACATAATCGTTATGGCAGTAGTGTAGGCCTAATATATGGAAAATTGTATTACGAGTAAAATTGTAACGTTGAAGTGCACGCCACTATTAAAAACTTTGTTTCCACCATCAAAATATCACGACTTTCTGGCAAAATGTAAAAATAATCAACATTAACAAATTCGCGATTCTCCGTTATACATCTATTTTTAGTAAGCTCGGCTCGTATTTATCATAAGCTACGTATGTACAAGATTGTCGCGTTATAGGCAGTGCTGTGCGAGGGTGACCGTTAGCGCTCCCACGACGATATCGGCAATGCATGCGGCGAGTGCTCCACAAGCGAGATAAAAGCTATAGGTAATGGTACCTTCTTTTGAATGCGAAAAGTCCTTTACCGGTCCTGAAATCATGTGCTGTGATATCGTGCTTCCCACTTGAAATAACGAACCGATCATCTCCTTGTGATTAGCTCCATAGATTCCAATGGCGATGGCAAGAAGGAGTGAACCGACGATTGCGAGGGCAGGAAGCGGGTGGACAAGATATTTCTGAAAAGTTGACTATATTCGGATGGCTTAGAGGGAATAACACCTTGCAACAGCAAGCGCAGATGGTGAAAAGTGTCCACACAATGGCGATAGCTTCGACGACCACTGTGATGCACATACACGCGATGACTGCCTTCATTGTTGTCGGCTGTTTATCCCACCACAGATTGCAGTAGTTGTTTCCAGAGGACTTGGCGGGATATTCGTTACTGGGATCACGGCAGAATAAAATACCGACATGGATGTCCTTTCCGTCCGTTTTCTTCAGTTGCTGCCAACCTAAATAGATCATCACAGCATTGCGAGAGCTGGGTGTAGTACCTGGAGACAACATGGCACCAAGCGTCAAACCTAACGCTATGACCATGAGAGAGCCATAGGCAATCTGACCAAGAAAGGAGCAGCACATGATGACGATGCAAGCGCGGCACTGAAAACTGATGGGACTCTTCGGCCCATATAAATTGACAGAGTGACTCACCGCAAACGTCACTGATATGTACCAGCGCCGTCCAGAGGAGAGAGAGAGATAAGGCGGAACATACTCTGAGTCATTGAAATGACTCAAAAGAGTATAACACACTAGATGCAAGGATGCGGTATCTCCTCTAAACATAGGTTTTCTCAATTATGTTTTGAAAATCGATGAGTGAGCGCACTCTACGTATTTATATTTCGAAGTTGATATGGTGAACGGTGACGTTTTTCCTGGTTTGACGAGACAGAAAAAGACAGATAGCTGCTTTAAAATGATCCGAGATGCGAGTCCAAAAGTCTCCTTCTGAAGTTGCCCAAAGACATTTTTCAACATCCAACATAAATATCCCACCTTCCTTCATAAAACAAGCTCGGTTCTACCGTACAATTTCTAATCAATTAAACATTGGACTTGATGGTGTGCTATTAAAATCAGTGGCTTTTAACTTTTAATTTCAGTAAAGATCAACGCTAAGATTCTTTAATCACTAGGTATTATAGAACATGTCTTTAATGCAGTTCTCGTTTTAAATACAAATTCGTTTCTAGTAAAATGTAACCGAGCAATTATCTGCATTTACATTTAGTGCAGCAGGACTTTGCCTTTGCCCCGTCGTTCTCATCCAATCCCTTATCGCTCCGGCTAGCGGGTGATGTGCTATCAGTAACGTCCGACTGAATCATTGTGCTCTATAAGAGTCTTACCGGCAATTCGAAACCGTCTTGGCGTTTTAATTATCTTAGCAGAAGTCACCATGTGTGTTTGTTCTTTATTAGGACAAATTGTTTTTGGAGCAGTAATGCTTGTAGCTCTTGGACTGACGTTAGTTCCTATGTTTACTCCAGGTATGTAGCTCCTTTGCTTGCTCTATTGATTAATGAATTATATAGCAAGTAGGGTAACTTTGACTTACAGCAGCAAGTAAAAAAATAAGCCAAATATAGCAGACACCAAAGAGTACCAGGAGATATTGTTACAGCCTTAGAAAAAGCAATAGTGTTAAGTGTCAATACCAAGTAATAATGTACTAAAGATGAAAAAATTCTCTCTACTGTCAATCAACTACGTGTCTAAGAGAGGAAGCTGGCATTGACCTTTACCATTTGGGTAATGAGCAAGGCATTGACTTATCGATTGATTGTGAAAACGGCCGTAATCAGCAAGCACTGTTTGCATCCCATACTGCTCATTTTTAACTCGCAAACATTCATATAAAGATGGTCTAAGAGTGACTACTAAGTTAAGTGGATCACAGGAAAACACAAAAGGAGACACATCGGGCAGGTGATAGTTCATATTTGCCAAAAATATCGCCTTCCGAGGGATTTTCCAGTGTTCCTAACTAAGTTAAATAAGTATTGTCCATACAAACTCGGTCAAATTATGTACAGTTGATCGCATGATTTAGGTTGGCAGCAACTAAAAGATTCGAAGGGAAGCGACATCCATCTCGGCATTTTTTTCTGCCGCAGCCCCAAAAATATCAACGCTGCGGTTCTTTGGAACCACAATTCCAGCCACGAAAGCATCCTCGATTCCTCTGATAGAGATTACTGTAAGCAATGGTGGAACAATCAGACACCCAAGATGAAGGCGGTCATTGCGTGTATGTGCATGGCTGTCATCGTTGAAGTTGCAGCAGTCGTATGGACACTGATCACCATCTGCGCTTGTTGTTGCAAGGTAAATCCAATCATATCAGGGGAAAATTAGAGTTAAAAAATTTTGACTAGGAACTTACAGCTAACGTTGGTATCAGGTACTTTGTACCATTTGTACCATTTTACTCGTCTACGTATATGACTTCTTTTAGTCATGTTTGGCATACCTTCTACCTGCATTTGCCTTTGTCGCTTCCATTCTTCTCGCAATTGCTGTCGGCATTTATGGAACTAGTCATAGGGATATGATAGGTGCGTAATTTACTCCGCAGCTAAAATGGCTCTTCCTTCTTTTCAGGTCCAATACATGAGTTCAATAATGAGAAGGCTGGTTCCATCTCCTACAGTTTCTATCTCACCTGTGCAGCGCTTGTAGCCTGCATCCTTGACGTGATTGTCGGAGTTGTAATAGTAATGCTCGCTGGAGTATGCCTTTGAGTTGAGATGTGTTGGTGCACATATAAAACGCTAGTGAAACAATTTTTCTATGGTACCGCCAAAAACCAGGGTGTATGGGTACAGAGTACCCGAGGGTCCAAGACCACATATGTACAGTCAAAAGAAATGTGTAGCAGGAAGAGGATTTATTCGTCCGTGCTTTGCCTTCTGTCCTCTGTTTTCCCAAGCGGTTATTGGTCTCGATGATTTTGACCAATGTTTTGGGGACCACTTTGGACGGTGTATCAATCTCCAGTAAACACACGTGCACTCGATAATCGGTGGCGTGTTTTGGGTGCGCACCTCAATTATCTTCTGAATCGATATAAGAAAAGCCCTACGAAGTGTTGCCAAATGTGAACGTTCTCTCCACAAATAGCAACGTTGTCTTTGTGTTCCATCCTCTCTTCAATGATGAATCAATCATTAGCAGGGGAAGTTTCTGTTTTAATGAAAGGTAATTTTTACTGTACAACTAAGTAATTTACGTTATTGACTTCTTAAACGCATTTTCAGTTCGCACTTTCTCAAACAAGACTCATCCAAATGGTTAGTTTGTTTTTCATTATCACATACACAGCATATTATAGTCGATTTTATAAAGATATTGCATGCAAAAAAAGTTTTGTGTTGTCTCATAAAAGGTTTAAAAGCTCTTTGCAGTGTTCTTCACCTACAAAATCTTCTAGAAATCAGAAACTATTGAGATCCTGCTTGTTTGGAACGTAATTTCATGCACTTAAAAATAGATTTTTAGTCCTACAGCATTACATTTCAAAAACATTACCGGGATAATCGGCCCTAAAAGTTCTTCCTGTTCTCTGATGCTCTCCGTGATTGGTACATACGATAAAAATAGAATCAAGATCCGGGAGTCGAAGAGTCGTCGACAACCGGCTTTAATAGGCAGGATGCAAAAAGCTTTTACATATTTGACTCTTGACCTATTGTGTACGTAGTGCTTGGTATGGCGTATGTTGTTGATGATAGAAAAACAACAATAAAAAAGCACGTATACAATAAATGAAATCTTAAATTCCACACACCAGTTGGGTTTGCCGAGAAAGCAATACATCGCTTCGAGATTTGCCTATAAAGGACCTTAATAGGGGCGCAAGCAAATGACCCTCTCAGCGGGCTGACTGCGTAAGGTCGTAAGTCGTTTAAAGGGCTAAGGGTACGGATAGGAGAAAGGAGAAGGCATCGAAAGCTCTGACGCGATGTGCTACTCAACTATCATCCTAAAATTTACGGTGTGATACAGGTTGTGTTCCATGTTTAGGTTGCTTTTTTAGGTATGGTGAATGCTTTTTTGTATTTTTTTAGCTCTATTGCATTTGAATCTTGTTTAGCCACTCTTGTTCTACTTCTTAATATATTTGATGCCTGTGCAGCATTTTGAATATTTCGATCATCGGTATCCACTAAATAATCTGCAGACAAGGAGTCCACTTCTCGAAACGAGCCGCATGGATGGAAGTTAGTTCAAACAGCGCTGCCGAAGGTCCTAGAATATGGCATAAACGAAGGAGTTCTCCAAGCGAGGGAACAGGTTTGCAATCAAAAATATTATATATGTTACTTACTGTCATTCAGGATATGTCCACAACAAACATGCAAGGCATCACGGACGTCGTTCTTGCAGCACAAGGGGAAGTGCAGACGGTCAAAGAGCAAAGGAACGGCGACAAAGTACTCATTCCAACCAGTATGCGTCCTATATCATTTTTCTCATAAACTAAAAAATTATTTTTTATTGAAGTGAAGAAAATTGGGTGCTAGACAGATTACGGTAATATGTAGATAAACAATTAGCTGCAGAAAAAGCAGTTTTTGAATGCCTTTGAATTCTTCATGTTTAGGCGACATCACTCTCATGCACGAAGCTATTCCATTTCTACCGGTCCCAGCAGCGGCTCTTTGTCTAGCGCTCAATATATTCCTCCCTGGATCTGGTACGCATTGATCTGAAGCTCTCAACAAGCTAATTTTAGGAACCATCATAAGTGGCTTTTGTGCTCTGTGCATGGGACAGCCCAGAGTCAACTTCAAAGAAGGTCGTAAGATAGCCACACTCATTGTCAATTTCGTTGTGGGAGTCAGTCAGTTCTTCACGATAACCTTCTTGTTCGTCGGTTGGTTTTGGTCCATCGCTTGGGGAAATCTTATCATCATTCACTCCAGTAAGTGCAGTTTTATGAGACTGGAACGCCACTTCAGTGCAATACCGTGAGGCGCTGCAGGCAAGACGTCAAGAAGTAGTAGCTACCGCGGCTATTGAGGCACTTACAAAAGATTCGATCCTACACAGACGCGATGTGAAGGCGCTTCTCAAGCAGAAAAAAATGGAGAGCAAAGAGGAGAAAGAAAAACCAAAGGAAAAGACGAAAGAAGACCAGTGATATACTGCATCTAATTGTGCGTACTTTATTTAAAAACAAAATAAAACGAGTATTTTGCAATCGACGGTTAGTACATGTTCAGATCAAAGTAGAGTTTGCCAAATCATCGAACGTTATCAGAACGGTGCTTATCGGCGAAACCTTTACCCAGAAGGCAAACTCATCATAGGATTCATACGCACTTGCATGCTCCTTCAAAGCAAACGGTTCGTACAGCAAACGGTTCGAGTGCAATCGTCCGTTTGCGTCCTTCCATCGCTTCCTATTCCCCTGGGAATCAAATTGGCCACTTGTAAAGTCAACAGGTCGACGGCTGCAAAAACCGACGGCCTCTATTTGCATTGGGTGTGTCCGCAGGGTCACCATAGGCTATCGCAGGGCCACGAGGCGCATCTTCGCGTCTGCCAAATTTTTCAGGCGAGCGCTTGATCAGCGCTTGTTCACACATCTATCGCGAGAGCATTCCCCGCCCTGCAATAATCTGACACGCGGCGCTTGTGAGCATTCAACGCTGTGTGTGGGCGACGGCATGCAGTGAAAGCCTGTCCAGTGGGATCGGCGGCTTGTTTTGACGGCTCTATTCGTGATTTATTGCGTCGAGATCGCGCTGATGCTCCACGTGTGACTTAGCACCGCTGGTGATCGATCTGCAGTAGCGACGACGACGCCCTTATCATGTTTGTAAAAAACACGTACTCGCTCATATACGTCCTTATTGGCGTCGCCATTGGGCTGTTTATCTCATTCCTCGCCTCTCCTAACTACGCACCCATCGGAAGCTACGGCTATCAGAAAACCGTCAACCACGTCGAGTAAGTTCGTCTGCGCCTACCTCACAGCACGGGAAGCAAAAATTTAAGCTTTCCATCCAATCTTTTCCCAGTTAGAGTTCATAATCTCTGCAAATCTCATCGACGATAACTCAATAGAGAAGAACATTTATATTTTGTATTATGCGCTGCATCAAAAGATTTTTTCACAGTGAATTCGATAATTTTTGACGCGTTCGATGGACTGTCCATGGGTGGTCAATATCAAATATCGGAACCGGTCCTTACCTTATTTGACTTTGATATTCCGCCGAAAGCGCAATTGCATACAGGTGTGACGATAAAGCAGTCATGAATGGACACAAAGCGAGAACGAGTTTCATCTCAATGTAGTCTTCAGCAAATGTTAGCGAACTTTTTCTCTTGCCGCACGCAAATATTTTGCAAATTCGATTTTGGGTAAGCTTTGTATACATTTAAATAACCGGGCGAAGACATGTGTTGACAATTTTCATAGGTGATTTTAAAAAATTACTGGTAAAACACATTAGCAGAATTGCTTATTTGATGCTCTTCCTTTTGGAAATCTCTTAACCAAATTGAGAAAATAGTGCCGCTTACATAACACGTGTATTTATTTATTTCATATCATTTAGTTTTACTTCTTTCTTGGGTCCGTGGGACCCATATCCCCTGCTAAATGTTTGAGCAGTTATGCAAACAGTCCTCATATTTGTGCAAGATGTAACGTACTGAATCTATAAAATATCTCATCTCCAACAGCTGGGTATGCAAAGTCATAGTCCATACATGGCGTTCTCTTGCAGGGATGGGCACGGTCATCACGACGCCCACAACGACGGGGAAGTAGACGACTCGCACGCCCCAGAAGCGATTCTGAAATTCCATGCGGGAACGAATCACAGCCATGGAGACTCAGAACTGTCCGAGAAAGTAAAGGAGAACGTTCGAGTGTTCTGTTGGATTCTGACGGGGAAGCAAAATCACGAGAAACGGGCGAAGCATGTGAAGGCGACATGGGCTAGAAGATGTAACAAGTTTCTCTTCATGTCCTCGGAAGAGGATCCCACTCTCCCATCCATCAATTTGAATATCTCGGAAGGAAGAGACCATCTCTGGGCCAAGACGAAAGCTTCTTTCAAACATATTCATGACAACTACATCGTAAGTTATATCAAAAGGGACAGTTTCTCTTTCTTTAAAACTTCATCTCAATTCTAAAGAAAACTTCAGTAAATTTATT
The DNA here is from genome assembly GCA_016648015.1 of Steinernema khuongi. Classification (NCBI taxonomy): domain Eukaryota; kingdom Metazoa; phylum Nematoda; class Chromadorea; order Rhabditida; family Steinernematidae; genus Steinernema; species Steinernema khuongi. The sequence continues at coordinate 40,920 of JADLIF010000814.1, read as the reverse complement.
AGATTTCCTCTACATCATCTCTTTCATTTAAAATTGAAAATTGATACATAAAAGATCTTCAGAAAGGATTATCAAACGCAATTTCAGAACGACTATGACTGGTTCCTGAAGGCCGACGACGACACCTACGTAGTGGTCGAAAATCTCCGATTCCTTCTGCTTCCACACTCGCCTGAGGAGCCCGTCTTTTTCGGTTGCAAGTTTAAGCCCTTCACGAAGCAGGGCTACATGAGTGGAGGCGCTGGCTACGTTCTCAGTCGCCAAGCATTGAAGAAGTTTATTACCGAAGGTCTGCCGAATCCGAAAAAGTGTTCGCCGAGCGAAGGAGGCGCAGAAGACGCCGAGATGGGCAAATGCCTTGAGAAGATAGGAGTCAAAGCGGGAGACTCTCGTGACTCCGAAGGACATCACCGGTTTCTTCCTTTCGTGCCAGAACATCACCTCATTCCGGGCCACATTGACCCCACATTCTGGTTCTGGCAGTATACCTATTACCCAATTGATCAGGTAATGAAGATCCGTCGGATTCAAGGCAGCGTAAATTGTTTTAGGGCCCTGGCTGTTGTAGTGACTACGCTGTGTCGTTCCACTACGTTAACGCCAATCTTATGTATGTACTCGAGTACCTCATATATCACCTGCGGCCCTTTGGCATTTCACCTCCTCAGTTTAGCGGCGATGCCATGAAACTTGCCTACAGAGAAGCGGTAGCAAATATGGGCGCCGACGACGTCTTCAAAAAGACCAATGTCACCAAGACTACCAATACCACGATCATCAAGATGCCTTAAATGTTACACACTTCCACAGTTTAGGGTCAACTTAGCGGGTACTTTCTTTCCACATATGCCCACAGTGACTGTTCCGATTGATGCTTTACTAGTCAACGCCAAATGCCTTGTAATAATATAATTTCTTGCCCGATGAAAAGGACGATAATAAAATATTTATATTACTCATCAAACACATCAATTTTGGCTTCCAGTTAACCTATGACTGATTTCTTTGCAGAACGCAGACATTCTTGAATCTTCCTCTCAACTTTTGGTGCTTCACATCGATGCATGCTTGCTAAGCAGTCACTCTTTGAAGTCAAATGACATTTCACTTTATATGTCAAGACATAGCCGACTATCTCGCAGTGCTCGTGTTGTTCTGACCTCACAATTGAGCACACTTGCTCTAACAAGGTGTTCAATAACAACGTTGCCGTAGTTTCGTACATTTGAGCGACATTATCCTCCCGTGTTCGTATCGCGTTGTCCTGCTGCTATGACAAATGCATCTGACCTATATTTCTTTCTGGGAAGCCAAAATTGTCGTCCGGATCTTATTGGTGCTATCTGGATTATGAAACCAAGGTAGTACATACATAGTGTTTGATAGGACTATTGGCCCATTAAACAGCGTAGGAACGAACACATAGAGGGACTTAAGGGGCGATCTTTTATCGTTCTTTATCGTTTCGTTTTAATGAGCAAAACGCAACTGACGGTATTATATTAGACATAAAACACATGTTTTCTCAGAGACCTTAAACAAAAATCAGCAATATGTCTTGAAGTCAACCAATTTGTGGCGACGCTCCAAACTACATTCGCGCATTATACTCCACTGGTGCGACTCGACTACATCATTTGTAGTACTGCGCTACGAACAGTGAAAATACACACGAGTTCAGCTGCATCTTGTAAACGAAATGGTGTCCTGTGAGCGTGCTTCTGATTTATATCCACTGCGTGAGGATGTTGCCCTTGTTCCGGGGGCCTTACGTGGAAAATTGGCCCTTATAACTGGCGGTGGAACTGGAATTGGAAAGGGAATAGCGCGGATATTCGCCAAACTTGGTGCTCAAGTCGTAATCGTGTCAAGGTAAACTATGGCCTGAGGAAGACAACTTTCACTATTGTTTCGAGTAAAATCACTAAAGTAGTAATGTGTAAACTGGCCGGGAGTTACATTTCGCATAATGTAGGAAATGTCACAAGTCACTTCCTTTCAGGCGCCAGGATGTCCTTATCAAAGCAGCTAAGGAGCTTTCAGAAGGAGTCGAGCATGAAGTCGTGCCTTTACAGCTAGACGTTCGCAAGCCGGAAATGGTCAGAGCAGTGATCGACGAGATCGAGCAGCGCTTTGGTCGTCTCCCGAACATCGTCGTGAACAACGCTGCCGGAAACTTTGTGATGGCGACGGAGCTCCTAAGTGTGAACGCCTTTCAGACTGTCAATGACATTGTGTTCTTCGGAACCCTTTATGTGACGCTGGAAATTGGAAAGCGTATCATCCAGCAGCAAAAGGGTACGCTTTACCTCAAAAAGAATAATCGTACCCTTCTGGAGGCAGTTTCCCCTCTGTATGCACAGTCGTGGTTTCAGATGGGTGCGCTTTCCTTGCGATTTCTGCCGACTACGCTCAGTTTGGTGGACCCTTTACTGTTCCTAGTGCCACCGCTAAGGCTGGCATCGAGAATCTATACAAGTCCCTCAGCGCCGAATGGGGGAAGTTTGGCATGCGCTTCAATATCATCACCCCGGGCCCGGTTGCTACTCGTGGTGCCTTTGGACAGCTCAGCGCGCTAAGCTATGAAGATTCTCTCGAAGCTGCTGCTCAGAAGGTTCCAGCAGGACGCGTAGGTCAGCCAAACGAGCTAGGGAATCTCGCTGCATTTCTTTGCAGTGACTTCGCAAGTTGGATTAGCGGAGCGGTAAGAGTGGTCTTCAGTGTCATTTCTGATAATGATGCCTGGTTCTAGAATGTCAGCCACGACGGCGGACTAGCAGCTTCTCACGGAGGGCTCTCCCCGCAGATGCACAGCCTGTCTTCTGAGGACTGGAAGAATATTGGCGACACAATCAAGGGACGCAAGAGAAGTAAATTGTAAAAGGAGAACTATGGAGATATCACTGATTTATTAAAAGTCTAGTGAGCAATTAAAATATACGGTGCTCGAGTACTATAGCTGAGCTCACATGTAAACATTCCCAAGTGTCCGTCTGGGATTTTACCGAAATCTGGTGTGAATGATAGTGCTATATAGGTGCAAGTATTACAGCGCACATAGCGAGAGCGGCCCTAACTCAAAATTTCTTACCTACGGGACCAAAAAAACTTTTGCTTTTGAATGACAGCGATGATAAGTCCGATTGCGAAACGTTAAAAAAAGGTGATCGTGTGGTGTAGTGGCAGGTGTTTCGATTGTCAAACGATCGTTCCGGGTTAGAATCCCGCTGCTTTCCGAACTTTTCTTTTTCCTCGAATCAAGTTTTTGCGCTGTTTTTAGCCATTTCCCTGTGCTACATTTTAATGACGGAGAATATTTGCCACATGAGGCCGCCAAGGCACAGAACAACGCAGAACCATCGCAGAATTCTCTGTTCGTCTGCACTCTCACACCGCTCGTCGCGGACGTCTTCTCTGGAAAATCGCCCTTAGGCGGGGTTTTACGCCTCGGCAAGCTCTAGAACCATGTGCATCGTGTTCAGCGCCTTCGATTACCCCTACAACCACCCTTCTAAGGACTTTGGATTCTGGACCCGATTCTACAAAAACAATGATGGTACCATCATGGTTTTTTAGATTTTCACCGAAAATCCGAATTGTCAAAAACGGTCAAAAGAGGGGTAGTTGACGGTGCTGAACACGATGCACAAGGTTTCAGAGCGCGCCAAGGCGTAGAACCACGCCTAAGGGCGATTTTCCAGAGAAGACGTCTGCAAAGAGCGGTGTGAGAGAGTGCAGACGAGCAGAAGAAGTCTGCGAAGGTTCTGCGTGGTTCTACGCTGTTCTAAGCCTCGGCGCGCACTGAAACTTTGTGCGTCGTGTTCAGCGCCATCGATCACCCCTAAAACGACCCTTCTAAGGACTTTGGATTCTGGACCCGATTTAAAAAAAACAATGATGGTACCATGATGGTTTTTTAGATTTTCACCGAAAATCCGAATTGCCAAAAACGGTCAGAAGTGGGGTAGTTGACGGCGCTGAACACGATGCACAAGGTTTCAGAGCGCGCCGAGGCGTAGAACCACGACTAAGGGCGATTTTCCGGAGAAGACGTCTGCAAAGAGCGGTGTGAGAGAGTGCAGACGAGCAGAAGAAGTCTGCGAAGGTTCTGCGTTGTTCTGTGCCTTGGCGGCCTCATGTGGCGAATATTCTCCGTCATTAAAATGTAGCACAGGGAAATAGCTAAAAACAGCGCAAAAACTTGATTCGAGGAAAAAGAAAAGTTCGGACAGCAGCGGCATTCGAACCCGGATCGACCGTTTGACAACCGAAACACTTGCCACTACACCACACGATCATCTTTCCTTAACGTTTCGCAATCGGACTTATCATCGCTGTCATTCAAAAGCAAAAGTTTTTTGGTTCCGTAGGGAAGATTTTTTGATTTAGGGCCGCTCCCGCTATGTGCGCTGTAATACTTACACCTGGGACTATCATTCACACCAGATTCCGTTAAAATCCCAGACGGACACTTGGGAATGTTTACATGTCAGTGCTAAACTCGGTTGGAAACGACACGAACTGTGGGTAGTGCGTGGCGCTTGATTTCGTCCATAAGATCGGAATTCACCGTTCTCAAGTGTTTGCGTCCAATTGTGAGACTTACCTTTTTGGCCTTCTTCTCGAAAATTGGATCAAGTATAGAATGTCGATGTGCACTTTTCTATTTTACGCTTTTTCTTTGTTTTAGTTCAACCTTTTAAGCAAATGTGTAGACATCTGTCGGAGTCTATGCCTGAAGAAGACTACATTGTCGACATCGACAAAGCAACGAGGTTTCCAATGTCAAATGTGCTCTCGGAGTTGTCAGAGCATCTTCCGGGCAGACAACACAGTATGGTTGATCTAAAAATAAAATAACGAAGAAACTTTACTCCCGCAATGACACTTAAGATTATAAATTAGTAGGAAACGGAGAATAGCACTATATACAAACAAGCAGACCACTGGACAAAAAGTTGAGCATTCTCAAACGGAAAAGGGAAACTTAAGTACAATTAGACTATCTTATGCACAAAATAAATGCAGGATCTACACAAACTCCGTGGCGCTGAATACTTCGACGTCAGACTCGTAGTCGGGCTCATCGTCATCGTCGACTGTTCTCAGCAGGCTGTATCGTTCACCAAACGCAGAGCGCTCGTGGAATGTTATGCCAGTCCCAGTCCTGAAATAAAACGTAGTTCAGCAGTCACAGATCGACGCTTTACCAAAAAATGTGCGTGGTTAAGCAAACCAGAAAGAGGAGGGACTTTATACGATATGACCGTTCATCGGTTCCGTGCCAGCCAATTCGACTTTTGAGTCGAGACCGATGGCTTCTGGGGATCGGTTTGATGCTGACGACCAGGATACTGGACAAGGCTCGTGCTGACTGCGTTCGCCATACGTGCAACCATCACCGAAGCTAAAAGGGTAGGATGCGTAGGATCAGTCGTGCAAGCAAGGGGATGTGATGGCGAAGAAAGCGGAAAATTACTTACGAGCTCCAGGTAGGCAAGAACCATTCCAATGGTGAATGTCCGAAGACTTCGCGGTAATTCCTTCGTATGCCGAGGTTGAAGAAGTGCTTGTCCTCCCTGCCGTTTTCAAGTATTGGGGAACGGAAACTTTCTGGAAGAAGACACGCATAAAAAATGTCAGAAACGACAAGGCCAGTTTGCAAGTAATTTAAAAGCCATAAACTTACCAAAGGTCGTCCTATTCCTTGCTGTCAAGTAGAGATGATAGAAAAAGAGCGCAGCCAATGATATACTAAAGACTGCTGAGAGCAGAAAAAGAATGCCCAGTTGAATGCTTGCTATTGCCTTTTGAGGTGAGTAGTTAAAGAAGTTAATTACGGTTTCAAGATTCGTCGCCATCCCAAAGACGCACAACGCGAATCCGTATCCCAGAAACAGGATGAAAAACTTGTAGTTATTAAAGCTGACGCATGTATTCACCCATGGGCAGTGATGGTCAAACTTGAGGACGCATTGACCACATACACTGCAATGGTGCGCCCTATCCGGCTTCACGCAATTGCATTTCACACAGTATCGGTAACCTCCGTCGTAGTTCCGATTCCTCACGGGAATATTGTTAAGATGTACGAATCGATTGATGATCGTCTGGATGGTGGTTTCATCACGAGCGGCCTTGATTTCGTCCAGCCACTCACGTGTAAAGTAGAACTGAAAGAGATAGTAAATGAAAAAAGGATATACGCTCAATCTTTAGGGGCAAAAAATCTAAAAACATTAAAGAGCACTTCGAAGAAAATGAAGTGTTGCGAAGCAGGTTGTCTTATACGTATGTATATCTATTCGCTCCGTGGTTTCTTTCATACAAGACAAAACAGCTTTACAAATAAACACAAAGCGTTCTCATATGCAATTAGATGAAAACAAAGGACGGCTCGAAAAAAACCAAAAATCACATACCCTTCTAGGTGGAAATCCCACCGGTGTGAAGATTGTTCTTGCATATGAAGCCACAAACAGCAACATCAGAATGATGAAAAGGATTCCATAGAGACCCGCACGAAGCTTGGCATTTTTTTCGATGTACAAGTGAGCTGAAGAGGCATTTAAAGGAGTATCGGACCAACGAGACTTACAAAAACATAATTCAAATAAATAGGCGTAGGAAGCCCATACTATAACTGAGGAGACGAAGACGACTGGAACCCAACGAACGACACGTAAGAGGCCGCAGCAGAATTCGCGCACACAGCCAGAAGAACCCATGGAGGCCAGCCTGTAAAAATCTTATTTTATAACAGAAGACAGAAGACGGTTAGCGAAGATGACTTTGCAATAAATTTCTCACAGCGCCCAACTGCCACGAATCGGCGAAGATCGTAAGTCAGTGCAAAGCCGAAACGCACATTAGCAAATTAAATTTTTATTTTGAGCCGTAAGCTGGAGAAAAGTGTGCGATTAGACGCCCTGTGAGAACAAGCTGATTTACTCGGCGGGTGTGAAACAACGGGAGATGTGGTAATCTTCGTACTTTCGGTGAGTAGTATAGTGTCTGGCACGATCTTCGGATCGTCGCCATCTGTAGGCACGTCCGTGGATAGCTTGACCATTTGGCGCGTTTTCTTGGCTTGTACTTTACCGGTGTATGGTTTACGTGCCTGAAATCCTCGATAGAACTGGCGACTATGCGAATTTCACACCAACTGGATGTCTTTTGACCCCATTATAATTATTACTGGCGCAAACCATTATCTCTACACGCTGTACATATAACTCTTTCAGTTATACAGGCCATCTATGTAGAGTTGCGTTGGAACATACGTGGACTCACTGTCAGCTGAAAAAAATATAATATCAACTTCAGGCGAGGCGCGAGGACAAAGCGTTGAGGATGCGCAGATGAAAGGAAAGTGCAAAGCAATAACACAGTTCTGTTATCTGGGCGTTCAAAAAAGCTAATAATAAAAAGTGGATTATTAATTTGTTAATAATTACGTTGCAAGTCCGATCCGAACTACCGATGTATTCGAGGGTCGATATTCCATGGACAAGGACCCTGGTCCGCCTTTTCCGCAGGTATCACAATTCTTTTCAAGCATTCGCCGTGTTCCGGTTTACTTAGACGTGGCGGACCAGACCGTTTGGACGACAAACATTAATACTTAAAACAATTTACATTGATTTAAGGCCATCTACCCAAGAATTGTCACAAAAGAGTAGAAAAGTGCCGAAATCCACTGATAGCCCGTAAATTCTAGACGTTGAACAAACGCGCACTACTACTTGCAGCACGGCGCAATCTCTGTGCGAAGCCCCAGTTAATTGCTGAATAAAAAGATTTCTTTCAGTTCTTTTGGTCGATCAGATAAAGACAGCTTGACCTCTGAGACCACTTTCAAACTTGTTTCCGTATTTTTTACCATATCGAGTAGGGTTTATCCTGTTTCGTTGCACCCTCTAGAAAAGCTTCTCCATTAATTGTTTTGTGTCTACAGATTGAGTTCTTTCACTTGTGTTTCTTCAAAGTGCTGCGACCTCCTCGTTTCTATATGATTATGCTTATAAAGCTGTAATGCAATCCTTATTTTTATATCTTTTTTATTCGTCATTCACATCAGTAGTAACTCTAGCCATTCTTTCAGAGGAGACGGATCATTACAACAGTGGTCTAACGTGGGAGAATCATCTATAGTACATACCAGTATTGAGCATTTTCTCGAGATAATCAGCGGCAGTTTACATATTGTGCTTGTGGAGGAGTTTTAAGAGGACCCGTTTCTAGTTCTAGAGCTGTTCGGCTGTCTCAGGTGCCGGATTATCATACAACGGCGGTGGAGCACCGTGTTTGGGTGGTTTCGGGGGGTAGACGAAGTCGACATCAGTGGTGGCGGTGCCGCATCCGTCGGAGTCGCTTGTGGCTTCCAGAAGTGGACGTCGTTGGCTTTCGCAGCTGTCGTGTATTTGAGAGCGACGCTTGATGGGGCGCATGGTCATATAGTCGCTCTCATCCACGGGATTTCCTGAAATAAAGAATAATAGTGGTTTTAAGTAGACTTAAAATATAGTAATTGGAAATGCAATCGCGATGAACAGAACCATGATTGAAGGAATTAGTCAAATACCTTCTAAATTTCAAAGACGTTAACCTACCATTAACGTTACTCGTAAGTTGTTCGAGCTTGATTCGTTCGTTACGGAATTCTATCGCGCTGTCGACGGCGTCGTCGATTCTGTCAATATTTGGGATGGCTTCTTCCGTCGTTGGAAGACACTGAATACTGTCACCGAGACCTGAGGCGCTCGAGAAGGCACCATTAGTGTGTTCGGGGATGGGCCGGTCGTGGCGGCGAATAATTCCCAGTCGCCCAAGCTAAAATAAGCATTAGTATAAAATTTAAATTTGTGCTTTACCTGTTCGAGATCGTCCGCAGCTGATCCATAATGCCTAGCCGCGTCTAGATTTACACTTCCGTTTCTTGTGCTTTTCCGCCAGTGGCTGTGCCCCGAATCTGCTAACGATGGCGATCGGCTGTCACATCTTCCACCACTACTTAACCGTTCGTGGGTTGGCAGCGGTCTCACTTGGACCGTTGGAAGTCCCGTCATTTGCGCGGACTCCAGATTTGAGAACTGAGGGCGGTAAGATCGAGGAGGAAGTGGGGGAGGCGAATCCGGAGGAGGCTTGTGTATAAGGGAGTGGCGGACATCGTCGTCTTTAATTTCGGAAGATATTTTTCGGTCATCGGTTGATTTCTTCCGGCAGATGCATACGGTCAAAATGATGATGGCTATGAGAAGACAAATGACGGCAATGACGGCCACCAGTTCGATAAGACTCAGAGGCCAGAAGTGCGCCATGAAGTCCGGAATCTTCTGCGAACAATTAGTGCCTGCATACCCCCGAGCGCACAAACACTCGTAGCCCGTTTGTGAAAAATGGTTGGGGTAGCATTGGCCATAAGGTCCGCACGGTAAAGACGCGCAGGGGTTCCACTGACCACGGTGCTGACATGTTTTTCCAGAGAATCCAGTAGGACACATGCAGAGAAAGTCGTTGAAAAGACTTTGACAGGCAACGCCGTTCGGACATGGATTGGAGGCACATGCGTTCAGATCGATTTCACAAGTGGAGCCGGTATACCTCGCTGGACAATGACATTTAAAGCCAGTGACGGACGTAGGATCGGTTGAGCAGGCAGCATCGTTCTGGCATGGCCGAGAGGAGCAGGGATTTGCGTCCAAAGCTGCGCATCCGATGTTGACGTTGTGGAGGCGAATCCCCTGTCGAGTCTTCGGAAGGGTAAGTCCATCGATGGAGATACGTCGGAAGCAAGCAGTTACTCCGTCGGTCACCTTGTGAACAACGTCACTGGCGGTTTGGTGTTCAAATGGAACCACGGAGAAAACGTCGTGCAGGACTTCGTTTTGATATTCGACACGAGCGCCGAGCAGCAAGATCATGCCGGAACTGTAGAGGTTGATGACGTCACTGCCAGGGGGGCTGTACCCTTCGCCTGAGTACGTATCGTCCACGGCGAGCCGAGAGTGCCTTCCACGCCGGGACACCTTCAGCACGTGCCATTTGCCATCCGAAATTCGTGTGTGCGGCACTCTGGCAAGCCCTTCGCCCGTTCCACAATCCCATCGATATTCAGCGTATCCGTCAACCTAAAACATGCGATATAAGCAGGGTCGAAGAAGGACATAACGAGCTTACCAATCGAATTTGATGGAAATCTGACTTTCCTCTGGCGTAAAGAATTGTCGCATCCGTGCTCAAAGTTTTCACTTCTATGGATAGCTCCAGTCTACCCTCAAGAGAAGTCGAGATGCTCATGTGGATGTAGCCGTCTCCCGCAACGCTCAATTCAGCTGTCTGCGAACAGTCCCTTTCTCCTTCACAAGCCATTTCCGTGCATCTTTCGCCTTTTCTTCCGGGTGGGCAAACACATCGGAATCCAGGTTCTTCTACGGTAGCGATGCACATCTCCTCCTTCGAACACTGCTCTCGTGAACATCGATCCACCGCTACGTCGCACTTTCTTCCACCATATCCTTCTTTGCAGATGCATTCGAAGGTTCGCTTATGTCGAGGAGAAATAAAGGAGTCGTATTCAGTGAAATCACCCGAGGATTCCAGCCAGAGACGATCGCGACACTCGCCTTTGACGCAGAGGTCTCTTCGGCACACTTCCGTTGTGAGAGCGACAATTTCCAGCTTTGACACATCGGAAATCTCGACGGCACTTTGTTCCAGGCGCTGCCTCACGTGGATTGGTCGAAGATAACCGCGCGAGTCACCTCGGGATACGGTAAACAAGACGTCCAGATCAGTTGAAGTTCTTTCGAGATTCCTCCTCTTTCGGTAGCGTAACCTGTGGCTGTGATGGTGATCCGTGGGAACCTCTTGCAACGAAAGAATTCGGACATGGGTGGGCTGAACATTCAGGTGCTTGGCGACCGTTTTGTGAAACAGCTCAAGGTGATTCTCTAGGAATTTAGCACCATTCATGTTTTTGACCCTAATACTGATGGAGTGATCCAAAGCGTCTTGATCGACCGAGCTGACATCAACGATGATTGGAGCTGCCACGGTGAATTTTCCGTCAGTTACGGTAGCGTTGAGCCTGTAGATCCCTGCGAGGAGGTCAGGCTGTGCGATCAATGCCCCAGAATCAGGATCAATACGGAAGCCTTCGACATCAGGGTGTACTGCGTAACGCAGCATGTCTTCCTTGTCTTGGTCTTGCGCCCTAACCACTCCTATTCGTCCTCCGAGGAATTCGCCCATTACCGTATTCAGGGTTATTACCATTGAGTTTATTTCCGGAGGATGACGGCTCTGCTCCTTGACGTACACAGTGACGGGACACTGAGAAGAAAGGTTGCCAGTATCATATGCGGTAGCCGTCAACTTGTAAGTATTTTTGGTCAGTTTCTTGGATTTCTGGAGCAAATGTAAATTCCTGTCCACGACGAAGCGGTCGGCTCCGTCTCCACTCAGCTCCACTCGGAAAGGGTCTCCATTACCAGGACCATCCTTGTCCTTAACGACCATCTGCAGGAGGGGCAGCTTCGTGTTCGTGCCTTCCTGGATTACTGCTGTTAGGTTGCACTGCTCGAATTGCGGTACGTTGTCATTGACATCAATTACCGTAATCGTCACTGTGGCGTCGGCTTTAAGCGACGGTTCTCCTCCATCAGATGCTTCAATTTTAAATTCGTACGCTTTGGTCTTTTCAAAGTCGATCTCGCTCTTCACGACGATGTATCTCTCCTTGATCTCGAACGCGTTTCCTTGATCACCTACGATACGGTAAGCCACGCTGCCGTAGTGAGCACTGTCGGCGTCGTGGGCTTCAATCTTCAGCACTTTAGAACCAATAGGGATGTTCTCCAAAATGTTTGCATGGAACTCCGCAGATGAAAATTTCGGTGCGTTATCATTGACGTCGAGCATCTCTACCGTAATGTGGGTTTCTGCTGAGAGGGGCGGTTCGCCTTTGTCGGTTGCAACAACGGAGAAAATAAGTTCTGGCGTCACTTCAAAGTCGACTTCCTTCTTCAAAGTAATTTGTCCTGTTTTCTCGTCGACCTCGAAGTGCGTTTGTGGCTCTTTCATGAAGTAGATTATCTCGTTGTGATGACTGTCGATATCCACAGCTTTCACCTTAAGCAATACAAAGCCGACCTTCTCGCTCTCCAGCATCCGCACACGGTATTCTTTCTTCTCAAAAACAGGAGGATTGTCGTTCTCGTCAGCTACTTGGATATTCACGGAAGCCTTGTCGGAGAGATTCCCTGCGTCTTTTGCTACAACTATGAGCACGTAGAGATTTTCAATTTCTCGATCGAATGGCTTCGTTGCTCTAATGGCTCCGGTCTCTGCATCAATTTCAAAGCCATCATAGTTTTCGTGGAAATAGTAAGTGACACTGCTTTCAGCGTCTATGGCTTCTACCCTCAGCAAATAGGTCGTAGCGTTGATGTTTTCCTTGACAGTGGCGTTGTACTGAGTTTGGGTGAACTGCGGTGTATTGTCGTTCACATCTTCGATTTGAATCTTGAATTCGTCTACGCAAAAATTTCCTTCTGTTTTTATGAGGCTCAGATCATAGCTGTTCCTTCTTTCATAGTCAAGCTCTTTAGCGATGATCAGATGTCCCTGGACCACTGCAAAATCGTCGCCTCCAGATACGTTGAATCCGGCTTCCTGTAGCTTAGCAATACGAGTTCCTCTTGGAGCGTCTTCTTTTATCTTCAGGTTCATCTGGCTAGGATGACATGAATCCTGGGATAAACCTATGAACTGCACAACAACTTTTGCTTCACTTGAGTGTTTTCCATCGAAAGCGAGGAGCTTCAGTTCAACGGACTTCTGTAGATCTTTGGGAGGGTCCTTCGCAAGCAGGATCTGGTTGCCGGAGACATTGAAGAGCCCGAAATTATTACCTTCAACGAGCGACAGTTTGGCTTCATTGTGTGGTGAGAGATCGTCATCGGAGATCTTCGTCGTAAGGATCATTTGTCCCCTGGTCGCTTTACGAAGATCTAGGGCAACTTCATATGTGAGCTTGTCGAACACGGGAGGTGAATCATTGATGTCTTCAACCTCCACCGTCACGTCGTATTTTGAGCTGAGTCCTCCTTCGTCCGTTGCGAGAATCTTGAGCTTGTATTGGTCCTTCTTTTCTCTGTCTAACTCGTCCTTCACCATCAGCCATCCGGTTTCCCGGTCCATGCGAAAGGGGATAACTTCCTGCTCCTCGACAGAAAAGTAAATTCGCGAATTAGGGCCTTGATCGCGATCTGTGGCAGAGAAGACGGCGATACTAGTACCGACTGGGGCGTCTTCAGTAACGGATAAGCTGAACAGAATTTTAATGCTCACTGGCTGATGGTTGTGTTTGTTACCTGTCGTAGATTCCTTGGAACGCAGGCGCATTATCGTTCACATCAGTGAGTCGAACAGTGCAAACAGCGACCGTTACAGCGTTGTTTTCTCCGGTAAGTGTTACGACGAACCTGTAAATGTCTTGGCGTTCGCGGTCAAGTTTCTGCGAGACAACTACGCGGCCTCTGGCGCTATCCAGGGATAAGGGGATGTTGTCTGAGGGACTGGCGACAGAGAATTGCACTTTTGAGCTTGAATCTAGAATAGCAAGATGTAATTATGGATAGGAGTGTCACATTTTTGTTTCCAACGGACTCCAACCGGAAAAGTTTTTACTCATGTGTGTTATGTCAGCATGGAACTTACAATTCTGGTCGATTTGCAGCCACCCAACAACGGTTCCAATTTGTGCCTCCTCGTCCACCGTGAAGAAATAATGCGACATTCCGAATCGCACTACTTCAACGTCGTTGCCAACCACCTTGACAGTCACTTGTATTTCAGTTTGATGGGGCGGGTTAGCCAGGTCGCTCGCTCTCACGAAGAAGCTCAATTTCTCGCCTTCGACTTTGGCCAATGACTTCCGAAGTGTGATCAGACCCTGGCGCGCATGGATGGAGAAGTAGCGCGCGGCCTTTGACTCATCGGCAACTATAGAATACTCTACTTGATCGTTATCGTCTTTGTCCACCGCCATGACCACAGCCACCAGTTCTCCTATGGTAACGCCCGAGTTCACACTGACTTCGATGCCCTCCTTGGAACCAATAAATTCTGGGGCATTGTCATTGGCGTCGAGGACGTGCAGAACGAGAGTGGAAAAGGCCGAGCGTTGGCGGGCATCCTTTGCCACGAGCGGTAGACGCCAAATCTTCAGCGCTTCGAAGTCGAGAACGTCTCGGGCGTAGATACGACCAGAGTGTTCGTCAATGTAAACGGGCCACGTCGAGTCTTCGGGTTGGGTAGTTCCACCCATCGAATAGCGAATTGGTGGAAGTCCTCCAACGGCTTCAACAACGGCAATTGCCGTGGAATTGGTGATCGGCCTGTTCTCCTTCACCGACGCTGAGTAGACTGATTGTCGGAATCGCGGCGGAGGCCACAATGCTCCTGAGATGGCAAAAGTCACTTCAAGGTGTCCGTAGGCTGTGTATAGGCCATCGGAGACAGAGACATTCAGCCGTTTTACACGGTCAAACTCCAGATCTTCTGAGTCTACAGGGCGGGAGAGCCTAACAACTCCGGTGTTGTGATTCAAGGAGAAAAGAGTTTCGTCGCCATCAATCACAGAGAAAAGGAATCGAGCTCCACCGGGGAGATTTGTTACGGTATCCACGTCTTCAGCATTCATGTGGGCAACGAATTGACCAGCCACCAGATCATCTGACAAGGTCGTTTTGATGTAGGGGTGCTTGAAAGACGGCGCGTGGTCGTTAGCGTCTTCTACTGTAATCTGCAGCCATGCCTCACTGGCCAGTTGATCTTTGTCCGAGGCGCGAATCTTGAAGCGATAGTCTCTGAATTCTTCGTAGTCCAGCTGCTCCGCAAGTTGGATCTGACCGGCGTCATCTACTGTCACAACGGTGGCATTGGGACCGACGATCATGTAGGCGATGTTCGATTCCTCCTCATCGGGATCGGTGGCGGTGACCGTTGTCAAAACCGTTCCAACATGAGTGGCTTCATTAACAGAGATACGGTATAAGGGTTGGTCGAAAATGGGCGGATTGTCGTTGATGTCATCCACGATAATCACCACGGTGGCGGTAGAGGACATGTTCGACCTTGTCACATCAATAGCCGCTACGGTAAGATTGTACTCCTTTACCGCTTCTCTGTCAATTAAACCGTGTTTTCGCACAGTAATATGGCCTGATTCAGTGCCGATTTCAAAGTTCTTCAATGGGTCTCCTTCCCTAATGGCGAACATGATCATTCCTCCGACGTTGCTAAGGGCCCTTACAGTAGCAACTGTAGTACCCGCAGGCGCATCTTCTGACACATGAGCTAGATACTTGTTGTGCGAGAAGATAGGCGTCGAACGGTCAACAAACTGCAGAGTGATTTTCTCCTGTGATTTGAGCGGTGTGCTTCCCTGATCGACGGCTTCAACGGTAAATTCCAATTTCGATGCCGTTGGCGTTGTGGGAACTAGTTTTCCGATGGTGATCCGCCCGTCGAATTTGTTGATCTTCAAGAAGGCAGGAGCGTCTTTTCCAAGTTTATACCGCACTAGTCCATTCATTCCATGGTCAGCGTCGATAGCCTTCACGCTAATTATTTTCTCTCCCACTTTGCTGTCTTGCGAGAGCTGAAATGCACTTAATGAGCTTTACAAAATTACGGAAATTCCAGATTATTAAAGGCTAAAACAAAAACAGTTGCGAGTGCAATTTTTTGGAACGTAATGTTAAAACTCAAGTGGTTTAGTACTTACCACAGCCTCGTACGGAGTGTTGATGAATTGAGGGGGAGAGTCGTTAACGTCGATCAAGTTGACGATCAATACACATCTGCACCATCTTCCGCCAGTTTTAAGTGATTTGGCCTGGATCAACAACTCCAATTGAGGAGTTTCCTCTCGATCCAGAACAACACCTTCTTTGAGTGATAGTATCCCGAACGACGAATCGAGATCAAACCGTGTTTGGTGGTTTGAAATGTGATAGGAGATATGCTCGCCTGGTAAAGCTCCTCTAGCTTGAGCGGTGAACAGTTTTGTAGGCCCCTGAGCGGTCGAATTCTCCACAACGTCGATGCGATACACTTGCTCGGTGAAATAAAGTGAATTCTTATCGATCGTAGAGTTCACCACCGTGATCTTCACATCGGTGTGAGCGCTTTGGATACCGTCAGAAACGATGATGTGGAGTCCGTGGTTTGGAGATTTAGCCAGTTCGGAATTGTTACCGATTACAGTAACCGCGCCGTCGTGCGATCCAATTAAAAAGAGTGACGACGGGCTTATAGAGTACCGTAGTTTCCCCACCGTGTCTTCGTCCACTGCCTTGATTTTGGCAATTTCAAAGCCGTGCACCGTTGGTAGATGGAGGACGATCTCGGATCCGGTAACCGGAGAAACGATTTTCGGTGCGACGTTGTTGATGTCAACGATGCGCACTATGACAAGAGTAGGCACCGTAGCCGACCTTGGCGGGTTTCCCATGTCACTGGCCTGCACGTAGAAGGACCATTCATTGTGTTCGACGTAGTCTATGGGTTTGACCGCGCGTATGGCTCCTGATACGAAGTCTACGGTGAAATAGGGTTCGTTTGGAGAAATAATGCGGTAATGGACCATGCCGTTCGGACCGTGGTCAGCATCATAAGCGTGGACGATGAGTGGAGATGTGGTGTCTTCGAAGAATACGGGTGAACCTGGAAAATTTGCATTTCAATAAACATCCGAAAGCGTAAAATGATCAGGAGGATGTGCTTTCATCTGACAACAATGCTAATGTGTCACCCCATCATCCTGGTTCGGTCAAACATGCAAAAGGTCAAACCTTTGAGAGGTTTTCCTATATTTGTTAGAATCGCTCACCATTTGTTGCGTTTTCTTGAATGTACGCATAGTACACAGTTCTGTTGAAGTTCGGGGCGTGTTCGTTGCCAGCCACCACTTTCACGACAATCTTTGCTTGATTTCGACGACCCCATGGAGTGCTTGCCGTTACGTTGCAAACGATTGTTTCCTTCTGTGAGAGCGTCTTAGCCAGTGTAACTGCTCCAGAAGCGCGATGAATATCGAACTCTTTGCAGTCCTTGTTCAGGATGTAGTACACTGAGGAGGAAGACTCGGCGGTGACCACGGCAATGATATCGCCGAAACGAGTCGCTGTTGTGACGGTAACTTGGTAGACGCTTCTGGAGAACTCCACCGCGGAGTTGTAGCTGTTCTCCGTGGAGATGACGCGCACAGTAGTGGTTGAGGAGAGCGGAAAAGTTCCCGAATCGGTGGCGCGAATAGTGAGAAGAGCTTCGACGAAGTTGTTCGCGTCTCTGGTCAGCTTTATGGTTCCGAGAACAGGGTCGATCTCGAAGAGACCATTCTCGTTACCGCTTGCGATGGAGAATTTCACCAATCCGTTGGAGCCGGAATCACCGTCATAAGCTTGCACCGTAATCAACTCCAAGCCTTTCAGTGCTCCATTGGCGTCAAGACCGACGAAGTAGCCGGACTTCAAGAACCTCGGCGCGGAGTCGTTTTCTTCCAGTAAGTTGACATTTACCATAGTGGCGTTAACGCCGCCGGAACTTCTTGCCACTACTACCACAGAGAAATTTCGAGAAACTTGTCCGTCGAATGGCTCAATGGCTATGAGGTTTCCAGTGGTTTGTTCGATTCGGAGCCTTTCGCCGGCGGCTGCGTTATCCACAGAGTGGATTGAGTAGATGACCTCTTCCTTAGGCACCTTAGTTGCCTTGACTGAGAAGAATGATGTTCCCACAGGCGTCTTCTCCGAAATGTCCACATCGTAACGGAATCGTTCGAAGAATGGTATAGCAGAGGAACTTCGCGAGATTTTTAAGGACATGCTTCCGGTTACCGTGGAAGTTCCATCAGTGACAGAAAATCCGAGCACTATCTTAGATGTTTCAATTGGGATGGCAGAAAGAGCTTTAGCGACTTCTAAGCCTCCATGATCGACTTTCAAAGCGAAGAATTCGGTGAAGTTCTCGAGCTTCCAGAAGAGGTGGCCTCCATCAGCGTCGGAAGCTTCCAAAAGTGTGATTGTCGTGCCAACAGGTTCTTTGTCCGAAATTGTGATTTCCGCCGGGATATTTACAAATTTTGGGCTGCTATTTGTCTCCTTCGGGGCGTTCTCCACAACTGTCAGAATAACAGAAGTGTTGGTGGACAGCGTCGGCATTCCGCGGTCAGAGGCGGTAACTTGCAGGGCTATCTGCTCTCCGGCCTTCAGCGGTTTCTTAGAAGATATCTGTCCAAGAGTGTCGATTGCGAAACCTTTTGCCTTAACTGAGTAGTCGATTTCAGCGTTGATCTCATCGTCTGGATCGGAAGCGTACACTCTGAAATACAATCAACTTGGATCAGAAGGTAACCTTTTTAAGACTCATTTTTTCAATTTAACCCCAGGTGATGTATTGGACCTCTGCCCCGAATCTTACCTTCCTAAGACTCCCGTAATTCCAGCTTGGACATTCATGTTGTAGACAGCTTGTGAGAAGATCGGAGCGTTGTCGTTGAGATCGCTAACGCTGACCAGGACGATCACAGTGTTGCAGAGTGGCAAAGGTGCCTGGTCGCACACTTGAACATGAAGTTCGTGCTTGGTTTGGCGCTCGCGATCCAGTTTCCGTTGGCCGGTAACAACATATCCTGAATTAATGGCTAGCACAGTCTTCGAGTAATTTCACATACCAGTGTTGTCGTCGACTCGAAAGTGGCTCTGGGGATTCCCTTTCACAATAGAGTACCTCAGCGCGGCGGAGTTCTTTGTCTTCGGTTGCTCGTCCACATCCCAGGCTTCTACCTTCACCACTACGGTGTTTTCGACTGAATTTTCCGGAATCGAAGCAAAGTATATCGGCTCCTTTATGTGCGGTAGATGGTCATTTTGATCCAGAACTTTGATGAAGACGTGTGCTACGGACGAAAGAGGAACGAACGCGGAGTCTTCGGCGGACACGGTCAACCAGTAGTGAGGACTGAGTTCGCGGTCGAGGATTGCGTTTGTGCGGATTACTCCTAAAAGAGATACATAAACCAGATTGAAACTAGGCGCAGAAGAAAGACAGCTACGGTGAAGAAATTGAACTCTTACCATGTTCGTTAATTTCGAAAAGTCCCAAGCCTGACCCTCCGATGATGGAGTACCGGATCTCCTCTGTAGGGTTATCCTGGTCTATCGCTTTCAACTTCAAAACTTCCGTTCCTTCGGGAAGAATTTCTAAACACACTGTCACATATCTGCCCAAATATAGCCATCTTACCATTCACTGCAACGTCGTAAACCATGTCAGAGTCTCCGAACCGTGGAGGATTCCGATTTTCGTCGACGTCTGCCAGTTCCACCACGACGTGACAAGTTGTAGACAAGAACTGCGTTCCGCTATCACTCACGGCGATGCTGACATTGTAGAAAGCTCTGGTTTCGTAGTCCAGGGTCTTCTCAGAATCGACAAAAAGACACCCAGAATTCTTGTCGACGGTAAACGGAACCTTCTTATCTTCGGACGATATTGCGAAACGGAGTCTTCCGTTCTCTCCGATATCCGCATCCGAAGCAGTGACGCACCCCACCAGGGCTCTGTTTGGCCAATCCTCCGGTATAAGCATCTTCTGGTTCAGATTTCGGCATTTTGGTGCGTTGTCATTGACGTCCTCAAGGGACACCGTAAGATTCACGAAAGCCACATTCGGAGGATTTCCGCGGTCGATCGCCATGAGTGTAAAGACATTTTGAGCTGAATCTTCACGATCGAACTTCCCCAGTACTGTAATCACTCCGGAGTCGGGGTCGATGGCTAATCGGTCGTCCACAGAAGCAATCCGATATTCCACCTTTCCATTTCTACCGTAGTCAGCATCCGTTGCCGAAACCACGAGCAGCTTTTCTCCTGGCAAGATGTTCTCCTTTATCACAGTGTGGTAGTGGTTCTTCTCGAAGACTGGAGCATGGTTGTTGGCGTCGTTTATGCGAATTCGGATCTTTTGATTAGTTGATGCCGGAGATTCATTTCGGTCGGTGGCGGTCACCGATAGCTCGTAGTCAATGTAGTTCAGCTTCGACTTGCTGTGTTGTTCGAAAATCGCGGTAAGATAGGACAATACACTAATCTCTCCGGTTAAGGCATCTATCGTAAAGTAGTCGTCACTTGTAGAGTACTGAACAAGGCCTGAGTATCCGTAGTCCGGGTCGTAGGCGTGTACGGAAGTTACAGAAGCACCGATCGGCGAATCTTCTCCGACTTGAACAAGGCTTGGCGACACTGCATCAAAGACAGGTGCTTTGTTGGAAACGCGCTGTTCTGTGATCGGGCTTGCGGAAACGGTGAGTTCAGTTCGATTCAAGGATATTGTCAGAGCGATTCTTAACAATCGCGACAAGGGCCAACCGTTGTCAAAAGCGTCGACTGAGAAGTTCCAAGATGAGGGGGATGACGGAAGCTTCTTTTTTATGGAAACCTGGAATGCAGAGAGTATGTGAGGTTCATGTATGTCAGATTAAGTAGTGACCGCTCATGTTCCGAAATGTTTTCCCACGACTTACCTTTCCACTGAGGTGATCCACGGAAAAATGGTTCTCAACAGCGGAGTCCACCTCGTTCGTCAGCTTGTAGAAAACTCGATCTCCTTCTTCGTCCTTAGCTTCAAGATCAAGAATGTTGAAATCTACATAACTGTTCGGCAGAGAGATCTTATTTTTGCTAAAGTGGACCCATTCAGGAGCCTTTTTGTTTGTTTTGTGAACACGAATTTCCACGGGTTGCTCCACTTCTTGTTTTGAATCGTATATCTGAACAGTAATTTGAAGCTAAGCAGTAGAAATTATTAGATACCTTTGCTCGAATAGCGAATTTGTAGATCTCGTTTGGCAATGTTTCAATTACTCTTAAAACTCCGGTCTTTTCGTTCAGAAGAAATGGAACCGACTCCGAAGACTTCAACTCGTAGATTACGGTATCTGCCTTGAGAGTGCTATGAGCTTCAAATCGTCCAACAACGTAGTTGAGGGGAACAGAGTTGTTAACGTGGTATACAGTAGGGAACGGGGCGAAAAATATTGTGGTGTCCCGCTCCACGTCGACTGAAATCTTCTTGCTTGCATTCCACCCAACCCTGTAGACATCCCAGGCGTAGAGATCTACTTGGATGCTATCGGTCCGAGAGGGTCCGATAAACTTTAACACCCAAGTGTTTCTTGCGGGTTTTTCTCGCATCAGAACAAAGGGAGCGTCGTCATTGGTGATTATCAGTTCCGCACGACCTTCCGGGACTTGGGCTACCCTCAGAATTGCGGCAGTTTGCGTTCCCTCGCTTGACTGAACTTTTCCCAGTTCCGCTTCGATGCTAACTTTCGGCTCCGTTGCTTCATTGACATCGATGGCTACAGTAGCCGTAATTCCACCAGGAAACCGTGGAGACACAGAAAACAACCTTGAAGCACGGTCTTCTGCCTGGACAATGAGATTATACGTGCCCTTAGGAGGGCTGTTCAGGAGTCGAACCCATCCGGAAACCGGGTCGACGTGGAAGAAAGACGAACGTTCCCTGAGGGAAAAGTAGAGTTCCCCGTTCAGCCCAACGTCGGCGTCACTAGCGTTTAGTTGAATAATTTGGGCAAACTGTGGTGTGTTCGTGTCAATGGACGCCGAGTATGACGGTTGAGCAAAGAAAGGCCACGCGTCGTTCAGGTCGGCTACACGTATGTGTACCCGTGCTGTGGTCTCTAGGTTGGCGTTGTCGCACCGTCGGCAGATGGCTTTCACCACGAAGTCGTAGGAGTCCTGAAAGTTGGAAATAATGTTTTTTTGTAAGAAAAATAGTGATACTTATGTAAAACAATTAAGGGTAGAAAAGGTTATATTAAAGCTGTACAGATGAATCTTCGTTGCCCTAGGTAGTTCAACTTCATCAGTAACCCTTTGGTTCAATCACTCCTCAAATACAAATCGAAGTTCGGAAGGAGTACATAGATACACTCCAAAAGACCCCTCAGAAAACATAACCTAACAATGAACTGCCCAAGCCGGAATACCGACACAAAAAACTGATGAGAGTTCTGCGAGATTAGTACATTATCATAACATAGCAATCTCATAACAGCTTACTGTCTTGGTTGTTAAACATTAACGGTGATGTCAAAACTTTAGACTATGTAACGGAGTAGTATTCATGTCAGAAAGGTAAATCCAGAGGCCTTCAAAATTCAGAACACCTCCTCAAAGTTCTCATTGTAAAGGTAGCTCTAGCACAACTCACCCTGACTTCTCGGTTCAACAGATCATGTCGTATCCTCAAGAACGCGAAATCTCCGACAACCTGCCGTTGAGCATCGAAGCTGCGCTGCTTGTCGCCTTCAACGATTTTGAACTTGATGTTGGCATCGGGCACGGGCAAGGACACCCCTACACGGAGCACTTGACCCTGTTCGGAGTAGACGCGCCCCCTCACCGCTTCCATAAGCGTCATGTTGTATACAGGTGCCGTAAACTGGAACATGGGAGACACGACGGCAGGGCCATGGTGCTTGCGTGTCGCTGCCTCGCGGATGCCGAGACAGCAACAGAGTAGCAGAAGTAGCACGTGCATTTCAGTGCAACATTGTAGTCTGCAACTGCAGAAGATGAGGCTGAGTCATGGAGTTGTAAAAACGATCGATTTCGCACAATAAACACGTTCCGGTCAACCGAGCCTCGCCAGTCGCGAGGGCGAGGTGATCGACGCTACCGTAATTAATTGCACGATCAATCAAAACTCGATCGATGAGGAGGCGAATTCGCCCTCGCGCAGTGGTTATCGCGCAGTTTATTTGCAGCGACGTCCAAATATTTGCGTTTGCAATGTGAGATCAGCGGAGATAACAATAGAAAACGATGAAGAAATCGGAGGACTTAGACGTGCTAAAACAACACATAGGTGCTGAGGTGTTTCCTAGGCACCTGGCAAGACTAAACAATTGCATGACAGAGATTCTGGATCTAGTTCAACATCTTGCTTTAGGACACAAAATATAAGAGCAGTTGAGATGAGAAATATTTTAAGAGGTAATAGGAAAGATCTTAAGGGTAGGTTAAATGTGAGACGAGCCTTCCGCACTGTTCAGTTCAACAAGTGACACTGAAAACTCTACCGTCTTAAGAATAATAATGGAAATGCGTTAAGGGCATATGGAACCTCTGATTTGCTTTCTTCTGACACCCTCACTCTACTTACCACTTATCTTAGTAAGCCACTGTTTGACGAGGCTAATTAGCGGACACCCCAAATCCTAATCCCGTGATCGAATATCACCGTTTGGCCTACCCATGGGGTCATGTTCGCGCGCGTGCCGAACTTACATCCTAACGTACGAATAACGACAGCTGTGCTCATATAATGGCTGAAGCTGAAACGACTAAACAGGAGCACGAATTAATGGAGATCGGATTACCAAAATTAAATACGTTCCTCTCAAGGAAGCCGAGCGAAGTGGTCAGTTTGAAAGGACCTAAGATGTTGAAAAAACGACAAGAGAAGAAAGAGAAGCAGGTCCCCACATGGGAACTTCACACTTTGTAGGGCGTTCTACGGAATGGTGAGAAACGTTACGGGTGTGGGTTGTGGTAAATTTGGTTTCTGTGGAAACACCCATCTGTTACTCTGTTTTCAACAACTGTTCTGATTATGTTAGAATATTACTGTTTTCAACAACTGTAAGTTTTCTGGAAGAAGAGCAATTTTTAATTGAATCGCCATAAAAAGGTCAACATTGAAAGGCGAAATATTAAGTTTGTCCTTCGGCGGCAATTTCTTTGTGAGAAAAGATGCTTGGACTGGGAACTCCCGCTGACGCATTATGCTGTTCCGGTTGGCTCCTCTTTTTATGATTTTGCGCAAACGATTGTTAAAAACGATTAAAGAATTATTGCCAGTAGCCTAAACGTATTACAGAAGATAATAAGAGTGCATTTGCAACTTTCAAGCAAGAACCAGAAACCAACCTAAGGCAAAAGAGCAACTTAATTTATCCGTAATCGGCAGGAATGTACCCTTTATACTTGTCATTTTAGGGATTCCACAAACAGAAAATATGACAAAATATGACATTATTCCACTCATTTCACAACACACATTGTTTTGCAGGACGAGACAAGCTGCCGTATTCTTTGGAAAATTTTGGGCAATGACCACTTCAAACAGATGAGTCCGACAAGACCTTGCAACCGATCGAAACAAATCCACAATGGCAACACTGACACCATTGAACATAGCACACTGCAAACGCAGAAGTACTTTACAAACTACGTCCTTCACCTCTTTCAGAAGCGCACAACAGCGAACGGACTCCCGCTGCTTCTTTAAGAAAACTTATGTTTGAATAGATTAAGAAACTGCGGAATATTCCATTGTGTGTGGCGTTGTCGCGGTCCGTCGATCGCCACTGAGCAGCGGTGGTTTGCGCGGACGGCGGCGTATTGAATGACAGAAGCGTCTTAGTGGGACGGGAACGGCGGCGGTTTGTGGTGAAAAAACACTTGTACTAGGACATGCGGGTGCTGACCGTATGGTGGCCGTCGACGTCTTTGTGACGACGGAGACGGGCCTCCCGCTCGATTAATTAGCTCATTTAGTAATTAGCGGGATAGGCGCATATGTGCCACTGTTTCGTTGTTTTTGGCGAAGGGGGCCATTGGGATTGTCGGGAAATAAGTCGTAGATGTGGACGGATTAATTAGGGAGATGTACCAGAGGCGGATAAGTAATCAGAGGGCCGAGATGAGTAATTTGCGCTCTTCACTTGCATAAGAGTGGGAAATTGGGTGCGCGGAACACAAATTTTTGAGTTATTAGTCACAGGAGTGGCGGGGATCAAAAACGGACTGTTTCAAAAATATCGTGCTGAGAGTTGGAATCTAGGTACAGTAAAAGAAAAAGAGGAAGCAGTTAATCGGTAGATTATCCGATAAGGTTCAGCCGAATTTGCGAGTTTGGGATGAACTCGAAGGCTTGTGGTCTTGACGGGAAAATCTTAAAATTTTATTTTTTTCGCGAACAAATGATTTTAAAACATTTTATTTTGCTCGAGTTTGTTACATTGGCTTTGTTAAATGTATTCAAAATAAAAAAAAAATAAACTTGGGGTTTCGATGTGGAGAAGGACATCCTCAAATTGTGGCTTGTTATTTTCTTCGAAAAACAGTTATATCCATAGAATTTTGAAGGAGCTTACGAATATGCTTAAAAAAGCACTAACATATTTGAATAGAGAACTCAAGCTCGAAAACTGAAGAGAAGACGTGAAGCTTTGTTGGGAATGCCTTCAATGGGATTACCAGCAACCTAGCGGCTTAAGAAGTCGTTTCGAGAACAATATACAACGGTGACCTAGGGGCCCGCCATGGACGTTCCTGCTGGAACCCGACCTTCTACTAGATTATATGCCCTCCGCAAATCTTCACATTCCAGCACAGCCCTATCGGAGATGGCAATCTCGAAATTAAGCTGAGACCACCCGAGCGCGGCGCACATAAGGGAATTAGCAACGGCGCCGAACGGGAACGAGGCGCACCGTCGTGGGGTCCTCCTCAAGACGTCCTTGCGCTCCGCTGCAACGATCCAATTTAGCGCTGCGACGAATGGGCGCGAAATTAGGAAACGGCTAAGGGGAGTGCGGAGAACAAAGCGGCTGAGGCACGCGGCCATGAAACAATTGTCACTCGCAGTGCCGTTCTTCTCATTTGCGGCAAGGCGTCGGCTGCAGCTTCAAGTGGCTATTCCAAAGGGATCGAGGGTAGAATCGAATTAAGTGTAGCTGTAGTAAAGAAGAGAAGAGGTTATCATCTCTTTGTTTTTATTTCAGCGGCGAGATGGCAAATCCCACTAAAAGTTTGGTTTTTGGCGGGAAATGGCAGCTGTTGCTTTTGAAAATGAACTTTCTGTCCCTGTTCCTGACGCTTTGAATTTACAGTTGACTTACAGCTATCTTAATGCAAATTTACAAAGGAACAACCTTTGCTGCCTTTAAAGGACTTAGACTACATACTCTCGTCAGGCAATTTATTTCTCTCTGCTTCCAGTTTATTTAAAACAGTTTTTTTGCGGATTAAATAATTCTGGACCACTTCCAATTAATTACACACAATTCCCTTAAAAAGATGGTTTTGGGAAATATAGTTTGGAATAACGGTAAGTATATAGTGAGATAGGCTTGGAAACTGCCATACAATCACATCGGGAAACTGAATGCAGCAAACGCGTTCCACTGAACTTTCCCTTGTCGCCTAAAGAAGAAGATCTGTTTGCCTACCATAAGCCCTCAATGAAAGAGCGCAAGAAACCAGTTGGTTGAGGCTCGCTGGCGATCTTTGCGAGAGCATGTGAAAGTCAAATAGAAGAGCGATTACAATCGTCTTGCGGACGTTATGCAAATGAAGTAGATGATTTATAAGCTGAATAGTGACCGTAATACAAATGGAGCTGTTTCCCAGGGGGTTTGCGAATTTTTCATTTTGCACTGCACGTTTCAATTTGCACGCCAAAAATGATTTTAATGGGAAATGTTGTGGGAAATGTTAAATGCCAATGTGTGAAAAATGTCGTCCTGGTCAACGGGTAGCGTCAAAAAATCTTAGAAGTTGTCCACAATTCTCTATGAGCATAAGCATAGAAGACCGTCAGTAATCCAGCGAAAAATGTAAGGGATTAGCAGTGAATCGGTAGGATTTTCCGGCTCTGTGACGTTTGTCAAACAGCACGGTTTTGTTGGAAGAGTTAACGCTCACATCCAAACTGAGGGACAGAAGACGATACTTTGTTGATAGCAAGGGAAGAGAGAATCTGCAGTTTTATCTTTTCTTCTCAATCGAATATCATGGTAATACACTTAATTTCGACGGAACAATGTATCAAAACTCAGCAGTGGTTTTTCACTTCGATGTATACCCTTTCGCAGTTTACAAACCGCCCGGAAGTACGAAAACCCAGTCGCACATTATTTACAAGCTAATCGTAACAAAAATCTGCCATCACCGTCTGTCCACTTCCGTAAGTCGTATATTAATCTATTCATCTTCGCCACATCTGGCTCATCATAGGCACAGCCTCGAAGACGCGAAAGTATCGCGAAATCGCATAAGTAAACAAGCGAGATGGACCACCTTTTTCTCACCCGAAACGTAAGAAACGACGTCCTTCTGCGGTCGCCGGCCTTCCCACAGTCCGGCGATTCCGAATCGATAAGGGTCAGCGCATCTTCGCCTCTACTATGCGCACACGCGTCTTCGCGCTGGTTACATAACCGAAAAACGCCCGCGCGCGAACCATCGAATAGGCGCTTTGTGCACTGATTTATGGCGGAAGTTCGGGGAAGAGAAAGGGGATAACCGCGAGGGCGTATGAAGAGCTATCGAAAGATTTATGCTAATAAGCATCTAGACATGACGAATTGGGACGATCAGGTTGGATTAGAAGAGATGTGAGACGAAGTAAGCGAGCTATACGATATAATGCTAACCATTTGGTTGAACGAAAAGCATCCTAAGAACTTGGATCAGGCATAAGACTCCAGAAAAAATGAGTTTTTGTGTACCGTGTCTAAATCCTGCTTTCAGAATTTAGGGTATTCCATGCCTAGCCCTAGTTCGGGAACTATCAAAAACTGATTCCTCCTCCCAAAAACAATCAGTTCCGATAACCTACTTCGGTACCGAGCCTCATTTCGCAAATGGAGACTAGCTTAACGGCACTTTACGAATCGTTTAGCCATAGTAATCCCTTGAAATATTAACTAGAGACTCCTTTTTCAATGACAGCTCACTTCTGATAACCTCAACAGCTTCTCATTCTGTACTTCTTTCGGTGCTCATCTCATAAAATTTGCGTTATTTCCATCAATTTGATAATTGTCATTAAACTTAGGACTTAACGGGAACGTAAACGTGAAACAGCCATCACCCATAAATCTACCGCATTTACGATTGGATAGTGTGATGGCCGCATCCAAATGTGCAAACCATTTTTCGGAAGCGTTTGAATGGAGGAACCAATAAAGCAGTACGATAGTGAATGCTAAAAAAATTGTAGAGAGAAAAAGTTCAGACGTGATAATACTTCCGTCATACGTTGTTTGAAGGTGCTCTTCGAAGTGATTCTTAACCACCACTTCCTTACAGTGGTGCTTGGTAATGGCTACAATACCTTTGAACCCTGGCGACGCCTTGTAAAAATTCCACATAACACATGGGCATCTAGAAAAAGGACTTCTACAAGACGTAGCAAAGCTTCGCATCGATCAAGGGCAAAAACCCTACAAAACATGTTAGTACAGCGCGTCCATCTTCATAAATCAAAACCAATTTCTGCACAATTTCGCACTGTTACTCCGCCAGAGACGGCGACACTTTGCGGGAGGCCTTCGCAGAAATTATCGATGTCATACATCATTAACTGGGACAGAAATGCGCCGGCTCCTCAAGAAAGACTAATAAAGACGTTTGGATTGGCGGTTAACGAAGCGTTCTCCGGAGACATTTCGCCGTTTCAACTTTTACAGTAAGAAGGGCCATTTACTTGTTCTGGGGAACGACGTATGGAACTAATTTGATTACAGGCCGGCGAGAGAGTCCTACTGCTTATAAAAGGAGACAAAGGCAGTAGTGACTACTAAATACTAATGGTGATTACAGTACACTGCTAATGGAAAATTTTAAAAAAGTACATTAATATTTTTGGATGGCAAGGAGTCACGTATCCGAATAGAATGTTGGTATTTGAACGTAGTATTCTTTGACATAGAAGGTAGTTGAGCCCGTATTTGTTCGGTAGATTGAAAAAAAAACGTTAAATCGGAAAGAGAGCTTTTTAAAGGAGGCACGAAGACGTTCAAGTGCCAAAAGAAAGACGCAAACGGACTAATTGGATCACTGCGACGTCGCCGTCCCCTAAAACAACAACTGCTCCAGGCAAACTTCGGCGCTAAATGGGGATTTGTAAAGTGAAAGAAGGGGCATGCAGCTAATGGAATGCTTATTGAGTGCTGGGAGAGATCTACATCATCCTTCAGAAAGCAATCCCAGTTGCTGACTTTATAATCAGGATTTAGGTCGATATGTTCCTTTCCGTTTGGGATATAACGTTATTTGAGTCTGAGATGATGATGATGCGAACGGCGATAAGGGCGGATGCTATGAAGGACGGAAATTGCGTCACTTCCCCATGAATGAAAGATTTTCCCTTGGAACTCGTGTTTTTTTTACTCAGACAAGGGTGAGGCATGCATAAGTTAAAATATAACGTGCAAAGAATCGATTAACGAGAAAAATGGCCAATTCTAGGCGCCGATAAATTCAGATTTTCTTTTTGGTATCAGTCGCTAAGTAAATATGGAAATAATATTCCTTTAATAACATTTAATTATATTCGGCATAGTTCGGCAAAACATATATGACATAATAGATGCTGACAAACAAACCAAAATACAAACTTCACAGTCGAAAAATCGTGACCAAAAGAGGATACGAGTCAAGTAGAGAATTTTCAACCTCTTTTTGCTTTAAAAATATTCTGTTATTTGCATAAATGACAAGCGTACTTCTCTTCCTTTACACATTTACGCACTCATTTTGAGCAAAACAATGTACAGCAACACTCTAAATCTCTATGGGGATCTGTAGAAATCACGGACAATATAGCAGTGAAAAAAACACGTCAATCAGCGCAGATCGTTCGCGATTAATCAAACCAAGAGCCTAAACATCATAAAAACGATGGCGCGTATCGCCTCGCCCGCGCAAACGTTGTTTTTCTCCCAAGCGGCGCTTGGGGTCGGGGGTCAGCATGTCCATCCAAAATGGTCATCGGCCCTCCCCCTCGATACCAGGGTGCACGCGCGCCGAAGAAGAGAGTAATCGATCGCAGTGGCACCCTCCTCGGCCCCATTAGTAGTTGCAAATGCCCGAACGGGTGGCTTCCTGTGTGCCGCGCACTCAGTTCACTGTGCGCGTTCCTTGGAACGCGGAACGGTGTCCGCGATAAGTCAGATTTGTATAACTGACCACAACGGCGGTGCTAATAAATTAGAATGGCGCCGCACAGATGGCGCTTGAGGACTGGTCGGTGCTGAAAAGCCGAGGAACTGAGCGAAGGTGAAAAATGGCGTTGGAGAGACGGTGCGATTTGCGAAAATGGTTTCGAAATTTTTTGGAGCATTTGAGTTAAATGAGGGTTAAAAGGGCAAACCGCCCTTTTATTAAGAGCCATGATTCGCGCGATGGTGAGCACAGTGCGCCAGATGGAGAATGGGTTTAAGTGGGGAAAGAGGGAGAGGCGATCAGCAGGGGATGCTGAACGGGGAGGAAAGATGATGGGAGTGCCTTGGAACAGTTTTAGAGTTCCAGTGTGCTAACAATAAGCTCCCAAGGTGTTGCTACTTGTGAGTAGTTCAGCTATGAGAGAAAAGACGTTTGGCAACATCCACTAACTAATCTCTCCTCACTAAGTTATAACAATCACCAATCCCATATGACTCAAGTTCGTAAAAAGGGTTGTTTTGCCCAAGCCGCCATGTGTCAGCGATTTACAACGGTTTAAGACATGTTTGGGTACGCCTGATATACGCTGAGTCATGTTTTTGCACCTTGACTTTGTATAGTGCTTAAGGGCTAATATAACATGTTGCAGCAGAGAAAACTAAAGTTCCTTCAACAGACAAGAAATATACGATGACAATCAACAATCAAAACTTTTTCCTCGCATGGTGACAAAGAGGTAAACAGCAGTGCAACAGGTGGAAGCGCGAAACAAAGACATTGCCGCTCAAAAGCCTTCTAAATGATTGAGATAACCGAGCGTAGTTATAATGTGGAATGCCAGCCGGAAAGATCATTCGCACTTACCTTTTTGTGGATGCAGAGGTGTTTTGAAATTTGACATTTGACAAATGGTCGGTCTGTCAAATGGTCACTGTTCTGCTGTCAAATATCGAACGGCAACTGATCTTCAATATGCTTTTGATAAGTTTTAACTATAGAAAATTAAGTCGGTAAACTCAAAACAATCGGGATAAGTTATACAATAGCTACGTCTAAGAATGAAGTTAAATTTTGGTTACGAATGAGACACATGAGAAAGAAAAGAACGCTACTTTCCTGAACTTCCTTCCAGAATGTGATAACAGATTTTAAAGGAAGTTCCATATCCAAAATAAATTGGCCGTTTAGTGCAACTATCTTTTTTGTACACTGTTGGTGCTTCGCCTACATACTTTTTGATGTGCAAATTAATAGGAATTTCGGAAAAGTTTTCAGGAAACTTGGAACTAATGTGTTGACCGACATATAGAGAGATCGCTCCAATGCTTCTGGATTGGGATCAGCGAAAGCGGAGAAATAAGTCAACCATATTAGAATTGGGCAAATACGTGTTGCACACCTTTTTTGAACTAGCTGGCAATGTATTGTTGTATATTCCGAAAGAAGCCTGTGGAGATATAAGCCACATGAACAGTAGTCTAATTAGAACAATATTGGTGTGACAGCAAAGAGACCAGGAAAATGAGATCTTCAAGACCATAAAAAGCGTTTTTATGGGTGTTGGCAAACAATCCAACTTCCCCTTTCCGCACATTCGCATCTCAAGGTTGGTGGGCGAGGACGCTTCGATCTTGCACAAACAATGACTCATTCTCCGGTTTTTGACTAAATTTCAGCAGCAAAGTACATTCTGTTCATATAAGTAAAACTATTTTATGGCCTCAAAGGTAGAATTAGAATATTTGGCACCGGAAAGGGATCGGTTTCTCGATAGGTAACGACTCTGGGAAAACGATCGTAAATCTGTATTTTTCCAGCAGCTACTGACACATCTCACCCGTGGTTATTTCCTGACAATAAGAACGCAAGGAAAGCACGAAATGAATGCGAAGATGTAAATCAATAAAAGGAGATGTAACTTAAACATTGAAAGCACTTCATTGTCATATGGTTTCGATAAAGACCCAATAGCGTAGATGGTGCAACGTCGCCACCATAAACAATAACATATTTCCTAAGTAGCCTCACTTACTCCGACGATTAACTTTTGCAAAAAGCAGCAAAACAGTTAAAATGTGGAAGAAAGCGGAGATTTGTTTACTCGCTGCGGCACTTATACCAAAACAAGAAGTGTGTTAAATGTCACTCGTTGTCATGAACGATTTTTCTATGTGTCCAAAGCACACATAGAAAAACTAGTATAAGATAAACGGGAGCAATAGTTTCTAGCCCGGACTGCTGTTGCCGAAAATTCACGGTCCTCCGTCCATTGTTGCACAGAGGGTCACCACTATACCTGCTTTGGCGCTGATTTTCCCGTATACGATCAATATGCTTTGTTCGCCTAAGCATGAAAATGGCTATTACCTGACGCCTTTGATTTAAAGTCGGCGTCGAAAGGGAAACTTCCGGTCGACTTGTTTCGGCGGCGCCCTTTGCCGCCCTCTCGGTATAAGCAATTACATCCCTTTGCTGTCGTTTTGAACGGTGTGGGAACATGGCGCGGCTCCAGTGCACTTGACGCGACCGGTTGTTTATTGTTGCACCCGGGTGTGTCGTTAGTCGAGGAGGCGTTCAACTCAAGAGTGCTCTTATGTTCGGGTCATGCGGACAACGTGTAATCGCACCGATGACCAGTGAGTAGAGACAATGACACGGACGCACCTGTTCAGAAAGGATTACGGTAATGGGAAGGCTGACAAGTTGGTTGGTTTCTTTGGGGCTACTGGAGCGAAATTAATTAGAATACATAACTGGGCATGAGATGATCCAATTTGAAGGCAGGTAATAAAAATGATCCTTATTACATCTCCATCAAAATAGTAGTTGTGTGGCGAGATGTTTCCAGTTGCTGCCTGCCTCTCTGATTTAATTTCTAAACGGTTGACGGATTTTTCCAAAAAAGCAATCGTAATCCTTCTTCTTTCTGCGCTCAACACTGATCATTTGGGATGACCTCGGCTTAACTCTGCCGACAGAGAAGAGCTATGCAGACTGAGAAACGGCTTTTCTCACGCGATGTCGCCAATATCGCCTGTCTGCATTCATTTTAACTCGGCCAGGAAATCGCAATGGCGATGAATGAAATATTCAACACGCACTCTTCGTCTTCCGATGCTCTTTGTGAACAATGGAGTTCATTAACGTGGAGGGGATCAAAAATGCTCTGCAAGATCCATGCAAAGTGAATTCAGCAAATCGATTTTTTGTGGTATGGTGGATTTATTGTTACGAAGCAGTCAAGGAAAGAAGGTCACGACGTTTCAACTGCAGGGTCGGACATAATGAAGCGAACAAATCAAGGGAGTGGCGAAAATATCGGAAATCTTGTTTTCAGCGTTGTTTACCTTGGCGCGAAACGTCAAACAACAACATATGCACGAATATCCGCTGCAAAGGTTTCGTTCATTCACATTTGTTGAAATTTAGCCGAATCGTCGCCGATATCGTGCGCATATAATGGGGCGTAAATTTATATTGCGGTGTGTGACAAAGGAAGACAGCGCCGCGATCAGTGACGACGGACACGTCGGGCGCGATGGTGACAATTTATTCAAAATTCCCCCCGCAGAGTGGACGCGTCGTCACGCAACGCCCCGCCATAGTTGTGCCGTTTTCCGGTCAAAAAAGTTGTTGAGGATAAGACATATAGTAGTTGTACCCGGAAAGGAAGTCATGCAGCTAGATAGTTTTATAAGATACACAGCTATAGCTTATTGTTAGCAAACACTTGGGTAATTGTCCAGAACAGTTCGCTTCCGCTACGACTTTCAGACTGCAGAAAACATCCAGCACGATCCTTCTTAGTTTGGTACAACTTTTGATTTGGTTCATGTACAAATTTTTAAACAATAACGCACTCTGTTACAATTCATTATCAAAATTCATACACGGACCTTCAAAATAATCATTGAATCAAGGTCTTCTACTTGCAAGAAGTACACTTTTGGGGTTCTCGAAACGTGGAATTCCTGATAAATTGCAGAGCTCTAACTTCGCTAAAAATAAGCACCCCCTCAAGATAATGAGAGCAAGTAGCAAGTATCTTTTGCCCAAAACAATTATCCATCTTTGAACCAAGTACTGCTTTATGCACGCTCAAACGGAGCACAATTAAATCCTAGGAGAACGATAAATTTTCTTCCTAGATGTGTTTGTGCCAAAGCGGGGGAAAGAAAACAACGATGCCGACGGAGGGTAAGTATGGCAAATATTCGTGGAAAGTTCCAAATAATATTTACAGTGGTTGTAAATGACGAAGCAATGAACCCACTGCAAATACATAGGCGGAAAAAATAACTGAAAACAGGTTTAAACATGGTTTAACACATGGTTTAAGACATCCCATACAGGGAGTATTTAACCCGATCAGATAGAAGGCAATCGAAGTTCAACCAGGAATTGCTCGGTTTTTCTGTACTGCAAGAGTGAATACTAGTATTCTATCTAAAAAACTCCTATCAATAGTTTAAAAAATTTCAAAGTTGTGCAATCACCAACCCTAAACATAAGCAAATGTTCTCTGAACAGGACAACACCTCTTTCACTTAAAAGCCGTCGCCGAAAAGCGCACTCAAGTCCTTTGGAACCAGAAATTAGACGTTTCGTGGTGCGGAAAATGCCGATTTGGCCTCTGCCCAACTGTCACAACAGCTAATCCAATAAATAAGCGCCACAATCTCCCATGACGGCGACACTGGTGCGCGGTGAGAGTCCACTCATGCAGCGGCCATTCCCGCCGCGATCAATTAATAACGCTAAAAGCGGATGGTAAGTGGACAGACTACGCGGCTTCAGAGCTTAAGATGTCCGCTTTGCGGTACTGAATAGCTTGCACTGGAGTGACTATAAGTAATTTCTCTTTGGAAAGCGGTTTAAAGCTGCTAAATGTATTGGGTTGTCCGGTATGACGTGCCGATTTTTCGACAACGCCTATATTTGTTATGTGTTTCACTGGCAGCAAATCGTGTAGTGCGCTGTGAACCGCAGTCTTTTCTCTCACTGACAGCATCAAGTTGCCTGTCATTGGATTGTCTTTTGTGGTTTAAGAAGTGTTTTTGTTTACGACATCCAAAAAATACCACCCGGCAATCGCCGAGATGTCGTGATAAAAAAATTCGTAAAAAATCCAGTACTCTAGCAAGTAACAGGTGGCATATACTTTGTTTATAGGAAGGGTCTGTTGTTCACGAAAACGTGTGGAAGCTTTGTCATCGAACTTGTAAATGGGGACAAATCCGATCTGAGGCCAAAAGTTGATCACAGGGAACAGTTATGTCTTAGTGTTTGGTGGGATGTTGAAGCAGTCAAATTCTGGGAAGATCACAGCAGCAAGTCACAACACCCAGCTACCTGCATACATAACAGCTGGACATAGCGGTGGCGGCAATACCAAGAAAGAGACCAAAAGGTGAAAAAAAGTCCGTCTTCCGGACAAATATAGAAAACCGCACTTTTCAAAATTAATGGTTTTAAAATTCTTTAAGTTAGGTTGGAAATTTTCTCCCTCACCCTGATTGCAGCCTAGAGTGTGCTGTATCCGAATGCCACCTTGTCTGGTCCACAAAAAACGAACTAGTGGGTTAAAGAATTTAATTACGTAAGGCGCTCAAAAAATGTATCCCAACTTCTTTTGGCTTGGAACATAACTAATTCTAAGACTGAGGTCTCTGTGATTTGGATGTATAAAGGGAAGAAGTTACCCATTATAAAAACACTTACGTTGTATCCGGGAAATGTTTGTTTGTCCACTGAAATAATTGAAAGAAATCGGACATTTCATACCGGACAACCAAATAGAATAGATTTTAAGATTAGACTGAGTGCAGTGGTCAGCAAGCCGTAAACCATAGTTCCGATTCGATTTCCGGAATTTGATTACGTCCATGGGGACACAACAAGGCCATTGCTTATGGGTGTTGCTGAGCAAATGCCCGCCGTTGAGTTAGGAATTAATTAACAATACGAAACCCTGAAAAAATAAAAAAAATAAGGGCAACATAAGTGCTGAAAAGCAAAAAACCACGTCATACGTAAAAAATATGGCAAAAGATGGATCGGAGTCGGGTTTGGGATTCTGATTTCAATCCCGCCATGCAATTAAAATTTCCGAGCAACACTTATCTATGTACAACCGCCGCCGTCCACAGCAGTCAGTTGGATCCAACATGAAACATTATGGAAGTTGTGGGACAATAAAAGATTACATTGGAATATGGCATGCTGTAGTCAATGCGGGCGCCTTGCGACGAAACGGAGCACTCCCAGGGGATGACGGACAAGGCACGACTCTCGAGAAGATTGGAGCATAAGTGCGGAGAGATGCAGGCAAATGATGAATTGTGATTTCGGAAGATGAGATATGTTGCGGCGCGGAAAGAAACCAATAAAAATATTAAGATAATCCATACATATTATATAGGACAAGCATGACGGGATTAGGAAAAGTCACAAGGGCGTTTTAAGGCTAAATGGGTCGTAAGGAAATACCGTAGCCTAGGTAGATGATTCTACCAATGGCTCAGTGTCATTGATGAACAAGGCCGTTCTCAAAATATATTTGTTCTAAAAACGTTAAGGACGTTGTTTAGCTTGGCTTCTGGATTGAAAGCAAAACCATCGTATGGATTTCAAATTATGAACCTCTCTACAGGGATTCTAACCAGTTCCATCCAAACTGAAGAGATAAACCGAAGGTGCTCTTTTCAGCCGGCGAATAACTTTTTCAAGATCAAAGGACAGAAACTTGGGGAACAAAAGCATGGACTGCATTCGTGCAGAACGGGGCTTACATGTCGAAAATTCAATTTGGCATCTCCAAAAGCGGTCTTCTCACGGGAGTGCAAAGGAAGACACATTAAAAGTCAATGGGGAGTTGATTGGGCGCGCCGGCCTCCTTTGCTCCCAAACGCGCCCCTAATTACCGATTATAACGAGCGGCAATTTGCCAAAACTGCGTTTTTCCTTCTTGCTTTTTTTCTCTCGAGACAATAAAGACGAGGGGACAACTGTCGTGGAATTCGCCGAGGCCCCGAGGGGAACCGTTGAGAGCAGTTGGCGTGTAACCAAACGAATTGGGTTCTGAAGTTCGTAAAAGAGTTATTTGATTAGAAAATTGATCTGAATGGCTCCACGTGAATTAATTTAAAGGACAGCAAGAATTTATTAGGGAGATCAAAAAATGTTGGTGGTAATGGAGGGTACTGATGACAATTTGGCGCACATATCGTAGAAAAGAACCAGTTTAAAACATATAGTTCCCAGGAGATGTTCATATAAAACAACACTATTTGGAAAGTTTCCATAGAAAGGAGGGATAGGTAAAGAATGCTAAATCTCTGGTTACCTTTTGTTCCTTTCTAGGCAGCATTAAAAACTAAAAAAAGTAAAAACTCCTTTTTGATATAACAGTCATGCATGAACCCCACTAATGCTAGTTATTAGAAACACCATGAATAACGGAATTAGGCTTGGGGGATCGAATCGAGTGGGTATTCAAATTGAGGCCGCCACATAATAGACTAGTACCTTGTTCGTTCAAAAGTTTGAATACTACTTAAGAAATCAGTTCAATTAATTTTACCTGACAAATCAACACTGTTGTGTCCTGGGGTTGCCAGACCCAGGACACTGGTGACCGATTGTGGGGAACCTCAAACTTGGGTAATTAAACCTTTATTTACAAACGCGCGGGGTATAACAATGGCACGGTTAACAGGTGGCGACAGTCGCTACATGCGACATACAGACACAATCCGATGGACAGGCGAGAAACATCGCAGAGGCGGCTGTCGGATGACCATCCGAACAGACCGGGCCTATAGTCGTTGCAAACCCTATGTTCCCTCATGTTGGGCGCGGCGGGAGTCAGAAGCAGTAAACCCCGGCCGCGTTTTGTCATTTTTTCGGGTTTTTCGTTGATTTCTCCAGATTGAGGAAACCGTTGGAAAATTCCAAAGTTGGAAATGTAGATAAATGCAACAGGTATCGACTGGGCCTAAGTTTAGCGAAATTGATGCACTGTGCGAGCGTCAATTTCCCGAACATTGCTTGCGCAAAGAATATTTACACAGAATGCACAAATTTTTACAATATTATGCTTATTGGATGCGCCTAAGCCTCATCTACAAGAGGGTGTTTGAAATTTCAAAAAGAATGACCAAAAACGACCACATTTGCCGCAGAATCAATCAGACCCATGAAGCACTGCCCTCTTGAAGAAGCTCAATTGAACACACTGTTTTGCGATTTACTTTTCACTGGGTGCATCACTTGTATCGATCTTGGGTTCATTCGACGTGCCTATGTTTCCTCTACAATCAGTAACAAGGGATTTTCAAATTATCACCTAGAACAGACAAAAACTGGCAAAACCTCTTCAGCAGTAGAAAGGAAATTACGTTTCGTAGACTGCACCAATTGCAGCGATCTTGGACTCATTCGATGCTTCTCGAATTTATCTACATTTCCAACTTTGGAATTTGCCAACGGTTTCTTCAATCTCGAGTCGAGATTGAAGAAACCGTTGGCAAATTCTCGAGATTCTCGAGAAATCAACGAAAAACTCGAAAAAATGACAAAACGCGGCCGGGGTTTACTGCTTCTGACTCCCGCCGCGCCCA
This sequence comes from Steinernema khuongi, assembly GCA_016648015.1. Classification (NCBI taxonomy): domain Eukaryota; kingdom Metazoa; phylum Nematoda; class Chromadorea; order Rhabditida; family Steinernematidae; genus Steinernema; species Steinernema khuongi. Next base: position 2,245 of record JADLIF010000814.1, on the reverse strand, counting down.
ACATGAGGGAACATAGATTTTGCAACGACTATAACTGCGTATCATACCTGGGTCTTGCCGGGACCACAGGTAAATCTCATACATGTCACATACATAACAAACACCAACATGTTGGACGGACAGAGAGTGGCATAGCGAATAGATACAAGAGTCATTATTCAAATGCTCGGTGATGCGCAATACAAACTCGCCGCAATAAATATTAAAGCAGCAGTATTAACGCAATTCGTGCTCTGTCAACGTGCGCATGCGGAAAAAAACGAATTCGTCACAGAGCATCCAGCGCGTCTACCGGTTGCCGACGCGTGTCAGTCGGCAGCATAAAACACTTCCAGTCGGTGTGGGAAAGTGGGTTTTTACACTTTTGAACAAAGTGAAGCCGAAAAAACGATTCAAGTCACCGACGGTTTTCCACTGATTGATTAACTATCCAACCACAACGACCACGAACGCTGGTAGCAGTGGCATGAGGGGTGACGATGCAGATTCGTCAAAAAGAGCCGGAGCCACTGGACGCGCCACTTTGTTCCGTTCTGATCGTAAAGTAATTCGCTTTGAAGTATGAGCCATCGTTAATTACACCGAAAGCAAGAAGTAGCGCGATATTTTGAGCACCTTGAGGCGGCGCCAGCCACTTTTTAGCTTTGCTGAATCGTTTTATTGAATGACCGGACAGTTAATGTATTTTTGCCGTTATTCCGTTAATCTACAAGGACCTTACGAGGCTTACGAGGACCTTATGGTTCATTGACAAAACATGACAATCAAAACGACGCCGACTGGTGGACAGTGGCCGAAATACATATAAGTAGGCAAATTAATTATATCTTGCATGACTGACTGAATTAATTAGAAACGACGTTTTGTATACATAGTATTCGGTTGGTAACTATGAAATGTCCGGTGTTTCTGACATCGCCTATATTTGCCGTATAGTTCAATGAGGATAAATCGTGTAGTGCACTGTGAACCTCAGTCTTTTTTCATTTATTATATAGTTTTATCATTACTTTTCTTAGTTTTTTATTCATTGTTGACCTGTTGTATCGCATATAATTTGTAGAAAACTGGCTTCAGCATGTCGTTAATTTGACCTTATTGACTTTATCTGTTGGACTAAGATGTCCGGTAAACACGAATTGCAGTAGGCTTAGTTCCTTGCTGGTTCCCCACGTCGTTCGTTGTTTAGCCATCAGGCATCCACTACATCACGATCATTGTGGTTTTTTTTCACCCACAATACTCACATGTAAACATTCCCAAGTGCCCGCCTGGGATTTTAACGAAGTCTAGTGTAAATGGTAGTCCTAGGTGTAAGTATTACAGCGCACATAGCGAGAGCTGACTTAACTCAAAAGTTCTTACCCACGAAACCAAAAAACTTTTGCTTTTGAATGACAGCGATGGTAAGTCCGATTGCAAAACGTTAAGGAACGGTGATCGTGTAGTGTAGTGGCAAGTGTTTCGATTGGCAAACGATCGTTCCGGGTTCGAATTCCGCTGCTGTCCGAACATTTCTTTTTCTTCGAATCAAGTGTTTACGCTGTTTTTAGCCATTTCCTTCTGCTACAGAGAATATTTGCCACATGAGGTCGCCAAGGCGTAGAACCGCGTAGAACCTTCGCAGACTTCTCTGTTCGTCTGCACTCTCTCACACCGCTCGTGGTGGACTTCTTCTCTGAAAAATCGCCCTCAGGTGTGGTTTTACGCCTCGGCGCGCACTAAAACCTTGTGCATCGTGTTCAGCGCCATCGATTACCCCTAAAACGACCCTTCTAAGGACTTTGGATTCTGGACCCGATTCTACAAAAACCATGATGGTTTTTTAGATTTTCACCGAAAATCTAAATTCCTAAAAACGGTTGGAAGTGGGGTAGTTGACGGCGCTGAACACGATGCACAAGGTTTCAGAGCGCGCCGAGGCGTAGAACCACGACTAAGGGCGATTTTCCAGAGAAGACGTCTGCAAAGAGCGGTGTGAGAGAGTGCAGACGAGCAGAAGAAGTCTGCGAAGGTCCTGCGTGGTTCTACGCTGTTCTAAGCCTCTGCGCGATCTAGAACAATGTGCATCGTGTTCAGCGCCATCGATCACCCCTAAAACGACCCTTCCAAGGACTGCGGATTCTGGACCCGATTTAAAAAAAACAATGATGGTACCATCATGGTTTTTTAGATTTTCACCGAAAATCCGAATTGCCAAAAACGGTCAGAAGTGGGGTAGTTGACGGCGCTGAACACGATGCAC
>JADLIF010000813.1:0-72554 GCA_016648015.1 Steinernema khuongi | reverse complement strand
CGATGGAGTTACATCAGCTGCGATTTAATCTCCGCGGCGATGTTCTCTGAATAATGTTTTGAAACGCTGAATCTTTTTATTTACGACAGAACAGCCCTGTGCAAATCACAGGCATAATGTTTACTACGACACGGAGGCGGAAAACATGGCAGCATCGCGGAATACGAGCAACCGGATGAACAATGAACATCGTCTATATGATTTTTGGTTTTGTCGAATTTCTGCTCAAACGCCGTGGCGGTTTTTGCTCTATTTCTTGCAGAATAGCGCTCTCTATCGAAAAAATATACAGTATGTCAAAAGGGAAGACTTTGCGTCGCAAGGATCGCTGATAAGTTTGCTAAATCCCGGGGAATTGATGCTGCATATTTGACAAAACATGACCACCATGAGATTTCAGCACACACACTAAGCTACTTATTGCAAATTTAACAAATATTTTGGAACGATGGGGATCCTTGGTCCTGGTTGTATAAAAGCGATCGGTGGCGGTGGAGGAGCATCATTCAACTGCAGTCGGACATTCAACCATGAAAACCATCGCACTTCTTCTTCTCGTCGCCTTCTTCGTCTCTGCCACGGTAGAAACAGAGAACATTCGTCTTTACATCGAGAATTTAGAAGGCCGATGCCCTTAGTGACCTCCTGAAGCTTCTACCTCCTGTAGCGGTAGGGGCAGGTGCGGGTGCCGCCGCCCCCGGACTCGCCGCAGCACTGGCTGCAGCGTTAGCGGCTGGATCCGGAGACGTCGCCGCAGCCCTCGGCGCTGGCGTCGCTCTAAATATTACCGAAATCCTTGGCGCTGGCCTTCCTCTCTCTGGAATCATTGCCCTTATCATCGCCCTCATCGAGGCCGTTCTGGCTCTTCGTAAGTCCTACCACCCTGTGCGCTAAATACAGTTTTAGTGGTCGCAATCCTCGCCGCCCTGTAACTTCCACAACGACGTCGTCCTAACATGTGTTAACGCGTTGATAATGTAATCTTTATCTGCTTGATGGGAATAAAATGGTGATTCGAATCGTTAGACGGCAAATGCACACAATCATGAACTCGTTGTTTTCCTCGCCTTCCTCTTCTTTACAGCGGTTCTTACAGAACTGCTTTGTTTTTCACGAAGTGTTCAGATGTCCGACGTCCACAGCGCCTTTCTTGGTGTTGCTGGATAGATCGTAGCATCTGTAAGTGCTCCGGAGCATCGGGAGCAGCTTCACGAGCGGTGCACGCTGGACCAGGAGGTTTGGTTGCTTCTAGACGCGCTGGCGGAAGTCATTGAGTCAAAGGAATCGTGTACAATGCGTCGGAAATTCTCGAAAGCTTCCTAATCGCCAGCCTTCCGTGCCCGCGAATGATCGCCATAACCCCTTCTCCAGGCTCGCTCTCCGTGAGCCTTTTCTGCAGTACTCATGTGTATATCCTTTTAGTGATCAGTTTACCATACTTCGGAGCAATTGCACCATCCAACAGACACTTTCAAAGAGGACAGTACTTTCCAAGCATCTCATTGCGGTCATTGTGCTCATTCTCCAAGAGGTCCCTTTCCTATCCGCGGCTCCTTTTAGTGAGCAGCATACCGTACACCAGTCTGGAGTTGCATTAGGTGGCATTTAGTGGGTGGAGTGGGTGGAGTCAGTGCAGTTGCATCAGCTGGGATTTAATCTCCGCGGCGGTGTTCTCTGAATAATGTTTTGAAACGCTTAATCTTTTTATTTACGACAGAACAGCCCTGTGCAAAACACAGGCATGATGTTTACTACGACACGTAGGCGGAAAACATGGCAGCATCGCGGAATACGAGCAATCCGGATGAATAATGGACATCGTCTTTATGATTTTTGGTTTTGTCGAATTTCTGCTTAAATGCCGTGGCGGTTTTCAGGCGAATGCTTGCAGAGTATCGCTCTGTGTCGAAGAAATATAGAATATGTCAAAAGGGAAGACTTTGCGTCGCAAGGATCGCTGATAAGGTTGCTAAATCCCGGGGAATTGATGCTGCATATTCGACAAAACATGATCACCATGACCAACTAATCTACTTATTGCAAATTTAACAAATATTTTGGAACGATGGAGGAAGATAAGCTTTGGTCCTGGCTGTATAAAAGCGATCGGTGGCAATGGAGGAGCATCATTCGACTGCAGTCGGACATTCAGCCATGAAAACCATTTCGCTTCTTCTTCTCATCGCCTTCTTCATCTCCTATAATGTACGGACACACGGACTTCTTCATCTTCTGGAGGAGAATGTAGATGGCCAGTGCTGATCTGCTATCAGCAATCGGTAGTGCAGTCGGGAGCGTTGTTGGTAGCGTCTCTGAAGTGGCCGGAGCAGTTGCTTCTGCTTCTGGAGGCGGATTAGCTGCTTCTGGAGCGGCCGGCGTAGTCGCTTCCGGAGTCGGGAGCGCAGTCGTCCCCGGAGCATCTGCAATAGGGTCGGGAGTGGCCTCGGCTGGATCCGGTGGCGTAAGCGCTTCAGCCTCAGCAAATGCTACCGAGATCGGAGGGGGCTCCGGCCTTTCCCTCGCTGGACTGGTCGCCCTTATCATCGCCCTTCTTAAGGCCGTTCTGGCTCTTCGTAAGTCCTACCGCTCCGTGCGCTAAATACAGTTTTAGTGGTCGCAATTCTCGCCGCCCTGTAACTTCCACAACGACGTCGTCCTAACATGTGTTAACACGTTGATAATGTAATGTTTATCTGCTTGATGGGAATAAAATGGTGATTCGAATCGTTAGACGGCAAATGCACACAATCATGAACTCGTTGTTCTTCCTCTTTTTAACAGCGGTTCTTACAGGGCTTCCTTGTTTTGAACAAAAAGTGTTCAGATGTCCGACGTCCACAGCGCCTTTCTTGGTGTTGCTGGATAGATCGTAGCATCTCTAAGTGCCCCGGAGCATCGGGAGAAGCTTCATGAGCGGTGCACGCTGGACCAGGAGGTCTGGTCGCTTCTAGACGCGCTGGCGGAAGTCACTGAGTCAAAGGAATCGTGTACAGGGCAGCATCGCGGAATACGAGCAACCGGATGAATAATGAACATCGTCTACATGATTTTTGGTTTTGTCGAATTTCTGTTTAAACGCCGTGGTGGTTTTTGCACTAGTTCTTGCAGAATAGCGCTCTGTATCGAAGAAATATAGAATATGTCAAAAGAGAAAACTTTGCGTCGCAAAGATAAGCTACTTATTGCAAATTTAGCAAATATTTTGGAACGAGAGATCCTTGGTCCTGGTTGTATAAAAGCGGTTGGTGGCGGTGGAGGAGCATCATTCGACTGCAGTCGGACATTCAGCCATGAAAACCATCGCGCTTCTTCTTCTCGTCGCCTTCTTCATCTCCTATAATGTACGGACACAGGTTCTTCATCTTCTGGAGGAGAATGTAGATGGCCAGTGCTGATCTGCTATCAGCAATCGGTAGTGCAGTCGGGAGCGTTGTTGGTAGCGTCTCTGAAGTGGCCGGAGCAGTTGCTTCTGCTTCTGGAGGCGGATTAGCTGCTTCTGGAGCGGCCGGCGTAGTCGCTTCTGGAGTCGAGAGCGCCGTCGTCCCCGAAGCATCTGCAATAGGGTCGGGAGTGGCCTCGGCTGGATCCGGTGGCGTAAGCGCTTCTTCCACAACGACTGCATCCGGTGGGTAAGCGTAACTTCCACAGCGACGTGTTCCTTGTGTTAACACGTTGATTATGTAATGTTCGTTTGCTTGATGGGAATAAAATGGTGATTCGGATCCACAGAGGGTTAACTGGTCAGGAAGCGAGAGGCGTAATTAGCTTTAGTATAGTTCTTCTCTGTGATCAAAGAATGTTCTTCTTATGAGTCAAGTCAGGGTTGCGCATCGGATGCATCTCCACGTGGAAGTGCCCTACGACTAAAGGGTATGGTACACCATGAGCTCGTTTTAAAGTAGCGTTAAGTATAGGCAGCTAAGAAAAAATTTGCAGCATGGTTTACGGTCCTTATTGAAGGTTAGCAGAAATGATACACTACGCAATACACAATGAGCTCGCTCTCTGTTTGGTTAATTGTCGCCAAACTGCTTTGCAGAGTATCGGCTTCAGAGAAGCGTCTCTTAGGACAGAGAGTGCTCAAATATCCTCAGCTATAATTATCGCTTTTCCCAGTTTACAATGTGAGAGAATCAGACTACGTCACATAACACAATACACAACGTCACGCGGCGGCGAGATTTCTACAGGTGACAAATAGATACAACGCTGGCTTTCACTTAACCGGATACCTAATTACGGTTCATCTTAACTAAAATGCTCTGACATTTATTTATTCTCACTGTGTAGTTCATTTTAGGAACACTGCTTCCTCTTTGTCCTTGACCTTTTAATCCAGTCTGTTCCCTCAAATCTGGATTTAACGTCTGTCTAGACAGTTTTCCCGCATCCGGAGGTCTTATCGCTTCCACATTTCTGCTTCCTTAAAAGGTTTATAAGAACACGCTGGTATGGGTTGGACATCCGTGTTGGCTATATCTATTGGTACTATATCAGTCTGGCCGGTCTATATGCAGCAACAAATGTTTAATTGACCTGTGGAGGGGGGGGGGGCTATATTCAGTTTTGTTCGTGTAGAAAGAAGCTGGGAGCTCCTATGGTAACTCATAGACCTTGTGTGGGATCGAACCATGAATGGTGAAGGACCATTGTTTCCTGTTACCTTACCGAGAGGTGGTTGTAAACGACTAGTTGGTACACTAGAGTCGCGGTCGCTTGTTAGTTGTTTGGTGAAGTGGCCTGGAAACTCAAATCCGGATTATTGGAGTTAGGTTGTTTTTAAACATTTTCTCATTTACTTTGTGTCTGTGAAGTGGTGCGAAAAAACGTAAAAACAGATGGTGTTTGTGACCAGTCAGGTAACGCTTTTTCAGCCACCGTACTGGACATCCATAGGTGAGCCGCTTTTAGTGAGGCTGCCAATGCTAGTCTGTTAACGTCTACAGTAGTGCCCTGGTTCCAACGCCGCCAATAAGAAGAAGATCATCGCGACCTCATTGGCAGCCCTGCAACTTCAACTTCGACGACGTCCTGGTTTGTGTGCAGTTCTGATTCCGAGCTCCGGCGCTTTCTCGCTTTTAACAACAACTTCTTTCGCACTCTCGGATGACACCAGCAATGAAGCAGCGGACGTAGAACGCTTCGGAAATCTACGAACTCCAACACCACCATAGACCGACCCATCATCCAAGGACCGCAAAGAAAGGATGTCTGTCTGTTGCAAATGATGTGTCTATTGCACTCTTGCTTGGTTGTGTACTTGTCCTGCATAGCGTGATGCTATCGATTGAGGAATACAGTTAAGTGAAGTTATCGTCTACAATCTTATGATTTTATAATTCTGTTTTGGTTTTCCAAAGAGCAAAAAAAGCGCCGCCAAATCTTTTGCTTGCTAAAGTTCTTTTTAAGGATAGACATCAGACAGACCTACGCCTGTTATGCCCGTCTCCGCAATCAACGCGTCTCCCCATCATTAGATAGCAGTACAAGTGTTCAACTTGCTAATCTCATGTCTGTGGCCTTGATTCGTATACTATGTGGCTCCCATGTACTCCATCACATTTCAAATTTTTTTACATATGCACTCGTGCTTTCCAAGCATTAATTTAATATACATAGGGACCAGTTCTTCTACCGTTTGACTTCGCAGAATAAAGTGTGCTAGGTCCTGTGACACTAGTTCGGACTAGGTTAGCTACTCTAATTGCGATAGGCGCAGACCTAATGGGTCTGTGTTCCAGATTATACCTATTTCCGAGAAAGAATTGTCATCTCATATGGTGGGTCGCTTCACTTAACGTTTAATCGCTTCGCATTTCTAGTTTTGTTGTTCACCACACGCGCTTGCTTGCCACATCGTTGGTTATTGCCTTGTCTCGCACATTTAAATTTTTCCTTCGTGTATCAACTATCCAGGTGTTTCATGCTTATTCACGACTTTCATGCCAGATAATGAAACCAATTAGCTAACCATGACCCACGCCCTACCTTTGACTCGCATCCATGAACCAGCACGAGTTGAATGGGGCCAGATTTAGAGCGTAATGTGAGTGTCTCTATGTATATGTTTCCACATCTATTTGAGGAGAAGAAGACTTCAAAGCTCGTCCTATTGTGGCTGTGGCTATCTCTGATCCTTTTCCGCTTTCTTTCACTTCAAATTTCTTCATTGGAACTAGTGGACCACAATAGGCTCGCCGAAGCCCTAAGAAAGATGGGAGTGGAACGATTCGCGGGGGATGTATGCAAAGCCCGGAAATCCCGCCCGGAAATCCAAGCAAGAAAGCTTCGCTTTTGCCTGTTTTTAGCTTTCTATCTGCTTTATCGAAGCTTTGAGGTGACGTCGACAGACACTGCTCACATGGCATGCCACAAAAGTCAAATTTTGTCAATGGTACAGTAGATAAGAAGACTCTAAAGTTCGTCCTATTTTGTTCATGGCCATCTCTGATCCCTTTCCGCTTTCTTTCACCTTAAATTTCTTCATTTGAATGTCATCAATGTCATGCTCGTCCCATTCTGCTAAAATCTTATTCATCTCGTAACAAAACGTGACGCGGTGCACTTGGTCAGGAAAGAAGCAATCTACTTCACGTTAGCTTTAGTCATATAATTTGTTTTTGTTTCAGCTAAGATTTCTTCTTTGTTCGTTCTGCTCGTTGAGACCAAGAATCAACAGAATGTTGACCGCATTCCAGATTCAGGCCACCATACATTTTGTCATTATATCCGTTGGCCTTCCCATGTACTTACGTATTATTTATGTAAGGTACTCACCTGACAAGTGCATTTAAAATTTATGATGCCGTTCCAGATACTATGTAGGAAGTCCTACCGTTCCAAAGAGTGCTATCGAATAATGATCCATATCGGAATCGTGCAGTGCCTTTACGCCCCAGCAACCATCTTAGCCAACGCTTCCAACTTGCTAGGCTACGACCCTGGCAATCTGTGCTACATTACAATAAAGTTGTGCTCATCAGTGGTCCGCATGGAAGCGGTGATGAGTCTTGCCTTGGCCCTGAATCGGCTCAGAGTTATGTGCGCCCTGAGGTACCCTCCATCGGTGCACACAGCGATTGTCATATTTGCCTGGACCTTGGGAGGCCTGAACTACGCCTTTCTATTCTCTCCCTGGTACGACTACCTCATCTCCTCGGGAGACATACTGGCTCATTACGAGAAGTCCCTCAGCGGGATTCTGAAGATGATTGGAATTGCGCTTCTTGGTGGCTGTGCCATTCTTACGTTCGCTATCTACGGTGTGGTAGCTTTCCATCTGGTGAAGGCGCAAAACGGTCTTAGACGCGACGTGGGCTCCCGGACGGAAAGGAAAATACTCATGTACGCCTTTGTGAAGTTCCTTTTCGATGTGCTGCTTACCATCGGAATGTACTTCCCTCTCCCGCGAGCACATGAAGTGGACGTGGTTGTTGTCACTGGCTACGTCTCCAACAACCTGCTCATCCCTCCAGTGCTCTATCTCCTTTTCAATAGGTAAGTAACCAGTAATCACGTACTTGGAAGCTGGTGAAAGATGAAAAGAACGTTTTCTTCTTATTGCCAATGCACAATGAGAGAAGCGAGTGAGAAAAGGACAAAAAGCTAAAGCGGATCTAAAACTAATATTAGAAACATGTGTTCTATTAAGGTTCGGCCACGATTCGTTCTCCTCCACATTCGCATCCACCTACCCCGAAGAAAGAAAAAATCGTGCCAAAACTTGTTGGCCTTTTTTACTGCCCACTGCCGATGATCTTCCGTATATCGTATGCGTTTGCGGTTTAGGATAAATGTAAAGATGCGGAAGCGCACAATCGTGGCCGAGCCTTCTTATTGCAGTTAATTGAGCCATTTCTGACGATAATCTTGACCACTAAGTTCCTGGACCACGCACATCACGATCTTGATAAAATATATATTTTCAGAGACGTTCGCGCAGAGTTCACACCGCGGCGATCAACTGTCGTAGCTACGACATCGTAGCATCCCGCTGAATGAGAATCCAATTGACCGTTTTTATCCCAAATGTGACAATAACGTTTGTTATCGCAATAAAACCACTTTGAATCGCGTTCATCACTGTGGCGCTTAGATTCCCACGGAGAAGTTGCCAGAGGCGCCGGCGATCGCCGCAAGTCCAGGAAGGCCGCCGATCAGAGCAACAACTGAAACATCGTGTAGGAAGGATACTCTTGTAAAGGCCTTACGCAGAGCGAGGACAGCTTGCAGAACGGCAATGATGATGCCGATGAGTCCGCCGATCGGCAAGCTACCAGCGGCTGCGGAGGCAGCACCGGCCACTCCGGAAAGGAGTCCCGTCAGTCCGGACCCACCACCTAATGCAGCCCCAACGACGCCAGCCAGTCCTCCTGGTCCAGCACCGGCTTGGCCGGATGCTCCTCCATAGGCACCCGGGGCGCTAGCGCCTCCAGAAGCTGCGGCTTGGCCCGTGAGACCAGAGAGAAGGTTTGATACTTCGTCAGTGAGTCCCGACAGAAGGTCGGCCATCTAAATTCTTTTTTCTGAAGACCGAGAGGGTGTATCCGTACCGAAGCGGAGACAAAGAAGGCGAGGAGAAGGAGCGAGAAGGTTTTCATAGCTACTCGACCGGTCGAATGATGTCCCTCGCCGTCCCTCGTCGCTTTTATACAAGCGAAAGACAACGATCGTTGTCGAAAACATTTGGCTTCTTGCATCACCGTAAGTCGCTAAGCGCCTGAGCACAGCTTTCAGAATTGTGATGTTGAAAAGGCGATTTCACATGTTTGTGAGGTGTTGCGATCATCGTTGATCTTTTTTCGTTCGTTAGCAAAACCAGAATTGCACAGCAACAATAACATTGTGTTTGGTAACTGAAGGTGCTATAACCTTTACGAAGTACTTTGAAACTACATAATGGTAAGAAATTCTGGGCCAGTTCTATGTCGCTTCACAAACGAACCGGATTCTCTGCTCGAAATTCTTATCGATGTAGCAGTGTAGCATGCAAATGCTCTCACTAAAGAACACCATGGTTCACATAGATCAACATGCACCATGTGTTCGTGCGCCATAACAATCAATTGTTACATTGTTAAAGGTGCTCATTCCATCATATATGCCAAAACAGCTTTAGGGATTGATCATAATAACCATGTTTCTCGATTATTTTGTTGCGGTCCCGATGATTCTGAATTAATATTCTTATTTGTTCCTCTCTTGCTGCATGGTGCCTCTCTCTGCTTAAAGGAATCCTCTCCGGGTTGGCCAGCTGCGCTAGTGCCCCCTTCTCAGGACTTATCGCTACCATTCTTTCCCTTCTGGAAACTGCGGCGTTGCTCTTCGTAAGCTCTCCACGTGAGCGCTTGTTCCTATTGATAATTTCAGTGATTCGCGCTTAGGTGAGCGTTCCGGACCGCTTCCTTTTGGACTTTATTCTACGAAACGATGGTAATGAAAGCTTTAACAAATACAATAACTTTTATTGTCAGATTTCGGATAAAGCGGATAAAGCACACTGTTCTAAAATGATCTGGCTACAACAGTCGTCTTTTGCGGGAAGAAGTCTTGCCTGACGTCTCTGAAAGCAATTCTTTAGCGAAGTTAACAAATCATGCTCACCGATTGAAAAGGAGATAGAGCAGGGGAGGGAGAAGCAGATTGTTGGAGACATAGCCAGTGACAACTACTACTTCCACCACCTTTGCCCGTGGGAGAGGGAAGTACATGCCGATGGTAAGGAGCACATCGAAGAGGAACTTCACAAATGCGTACATGAGAATCTTCCTTTCCGTCCGGGAGCACAAGTCCTTCTTCAGTCCCTTTTGCGCTTTTATAAGGTGGAATACTACCACTCCGTATATCGCCAACGTGAGCATCAAGCAGCTACTGATAAGCGTAATACTTGCAATCTTCAGAATCCCGCTTAGGGACTTATCGTAGTGGGCCAGTATGTCTCCCTCAGCCACAAAGTAGTCGTACCAGGGAGAGAACAGAAAGGCGTAGTTCATGACTCCCAATATCCAGGCGAATACACTCTGCCAAATAAAGATAGGACACCCCCCTTCTGCAGCTGTATCTCCAGATTGACGAACTTTCATAAAAAGCGGAGTACACCATTGGAAAGAGCTTATGAAATAGGGGTACCCTACATGCAAATCGTATGGATTTCAGGGTAATTCAGGGACTTTTTTCCTGAAAAATCATTTTGGACTGCCAAAAAAAGATAGGACACCCTAAGAGAAAACTCGTTTTTAAAATTTTCTTTCATGTTTTCGAAAATGATTCGTATGATACCTCGTAGTACAAGTAGTTTTATGCGTGCTGGGTTGAAAATTGAATTTTTCTCTTTCAAGTAGAAACATTTCTTTGACTTTTTATTGAAAAAACCTGAAATCATCGATAAGTGGACTATGTTCGTCCTCTGAGTCGCTGAGTCGAGTGTCAACAGCATAAAGCAGGTCAAGTTGCTCAGAAAACCTCGCTGCATTATTTTGGTTCGGAAACAAATCTGGCGAAATCTGGATTTTTTCCACAAATTTTTGTGGCCAAAATTGAAAATGTTCTTTAAAACTCACACTTAATCCTAATTTTCTGGGATTAGAGATGTGGACCGTAAAGAGAAGTGAATGCTCTACCATGCTGTAACATTGCGAAAATTCTCCTGATCAGCACCGTAAAAGAACCAAGCCGCGAACATGGGTACTGTAATCCGAAATTTCAGCAACCCCTTTCTCATGATCCATTTATTTCGAAATCGCTGCTTGTGCTGATGATTATTCGTTTCTGATAAAATATAATCTAAACAAGACGACGCGTCGGCGTCATTCGCTCTCCGGGGAAATAACTGACAATTGGTCAGATCTGGATTTTGTCCTAACATTTCTCCTGCTGGTTCTTTTACGGTGCTGATCAGGAGAATTTTCGCAATGTTACAGCATGGTAGAGCATTCACTTCTCTTTACGACCCATACATTTTACTGCGAAAAATTAGGATTAAGTGTGAGTTTTAAAGAACATTTTCAATTTCGGCTACAAAAATTTGTAGAAAAAATCCATATTTCGTCAGATTTGTTTCCGAACCAAAATAATGCAGCGAGGTTTTCAGAGCAACTTGACCTGCTTTATGCTGTTGACACTCGACTCAGCGACTACCGGACGAACATAGTCCACTTATCGATGATTTCAGGTTTTTTCAATAAAAAGTCAAAGAAATGTTTCTAGTTAAAAGAGAAAAATTCAATTTTCAACCCAGCACGCATAAAACTACTTGTACTACGAGGTATCATACGAATCATTTTCGAAAACATGAAAGAAAATTTTAAAAACGAGTTTTCTCTTAGGGTGTCCTATCTTTTTTTGGCAGTCCAAAATGATTTTTCAGGAAAAAAGTCCCTGAATTACCCTGAAATCCATATGATTTACATGTACGGTACCCTTATTTCATAAGCTCTTTCCAATGGTGTACTCCGCTTTTTATGAAAGTTCGTCAATCTGGAGATACAGCTGCAGAAGGGGGGTGTCCTATCTTTATTTGGCAGAGTGTACTTCTCTGGTTTGATTCTCCGATCTTGTTGGACGATTTCATGGAAAACCGCCGCGATTTACTCCTTGTTTCTGGTTGAGTCATATGATGAAGTCAGACATGAGACATCCTAGAGATGAGACATCGTGAGACATCTTAAAGATCAGATCTACGGTTACATTTATCGCTGGCAGTCAATATTTATCGCTGTCACATTCTAATGCACTTTTTGCGACAAATTCAGCCCCAATGCCGATTTAGAAATGAGCTCAACAAACACTCACGGACTGGGGTATGGTAACCGTAATTGGGCAAAGACACACCTTCTTGGACTCGGCTCTATCGAGGACTTGACTCCGTGTCCAACTGGGGTGTACAACCGTTACGTTTTTTTCTCAAAACTGTCTACGTCTTATGTACTCTAAACGTTGTTCTAAACCTGCTTTCTAGGCCTGGCATTTTTAGCGTGATAATCCTTTGACTTTTGGAGTAAGGCTTTCTTTGAACTTTAGAACTAAACGCACCTAATCCGTTGAGAAGGTTTTTGTGGGCGGGTAGGACGTAGGAAGGAAAATGTTGAAAAGACCATTCTATGTATAGGCACCAGCGTTGGGACATTTATAAAGAATGAAATGAAATACGAAAATTTAGGAAGACACTACATAGCTTTTGGCAAATGGGTCAAATCGCTCAAATCGGTCAAAAAATACTTCTCAGCGACAGTGACCTAAAGAATCTTTAGGTCGCTGTATCTTTAGTGAAGATTCGCTTGTCATCGCCATTTAGTTATGGTCCAAATATAATCTATTAATAACCCCTCCCGGATCCCTCTTTCCAGATACTGCCTGAGGTTCTCATAACACTCTTCAACGAATGTTTTCGAGACGTCAAAAATCGTCAATTAGTTGATGGGGTCGCTGGATTATGGTCTCTCTTTCTACTGCACGCCTTCTAGCGCACTATAAACTCCTTTCCAGCTCCGTTCCATGAGAGATCAAGTGCATCGTTCCGTGGAAATTTCTCGCTTATTTACGAGCTGTTCTTTTCATTCCTATGTTAAAGCAGGTAGAGTTCAATCTCCGGAAGCACTATTCCGCTTGGAGGACGCCACTTGGTAATCCGAAACCTTGTGTTTGCCAGCGTTGTTTTCACCGTCCGCCTCCACTCGGTCCAGTCACGTTTTTGCACTCTCCGTTCACTTTGTTGATCCCCACCAGGGAGCCTACCTACCGTAGCACCCGAACTTGACACTCCTCCCAACCCTGCGGCTAGTGAACATCGAACGTTCGGGCTTGAACTGAGCGTTCCGTTCCACTTTCCATCAAAACGCCATTTTCTCGGGAGCGTTTCGACGAGCGACATGCCCTCTCCGCTTGTTTACGCGTTTGTCCTTTTTCTGTTCTAATGTTGTTGGGCCGCTCGGCGAATTTTCGTGCCGAGACCCAGCGACGCTGGCCTTAATGCCCTCAAACGCGATTAGCCGACCGAAGGAAGAAGATGACAAAATGACAAAAGTGCAACTTTGTGTGTTTGTGCGATACGGTAGCAGGGAAGCCCTTCCGAGAGGGTTGTTTGCGTCTTTGCACTTTTGTTTTACACATTGTGTACACAGGGCTCCCAAATAGAATCACCTAGTGCTGTGTCTGGAATACCCGGGCTTTGAATAATTACAGCTCGAAGGTCGCTAGAAATTGATGGCAAATTGGTTTTGAAGTCACTGGGTGTACTGACACTTTTGCTAGGACTGTAAATTGATCTAAAATTCAAATTGATGAGGTTCTAAATAGCTGTGGATGGGTGACATTTTGATACCATTATGGCGCCAAGATCCACGCCAAGATCGATGGTCCAGGCATGTTAGTGTAGATAGCCATCTTTCTTGGTTAACGGTGCAACCTCTTCTACCCAAAACTGAAAAGAACTGGTTAACTGTAAGAGTAATACACACATTTTAAGCCTATTAGAGGTGATTCGAGTGTGATTACACGGGATCGTCATAGGTCCCAGGATGTCAAAAACGTCATCTACAAACATGTTCTGAGGATACGTAAGCTCAAAACAGAAAAGCTAATCCAAACCTGAAACTGAGCACCTGCAGCTGCCGTGAAAAAAGTTTACCTTCTTTCCGGCCATGTTTGTATTACCCTAAAGCCCAAAAAACGTCACATATTTTCTTCCGCTCGGAGGACTGTCACTAGATTGTACGAAAGTTAATTTGTCTTCCTTCGATACAGATCTATTTCTGGTTTGTTTTTAATTTTGCTCTAGATAAAGTACGTAACGGCCAAGGGGTTACCACCTGCGCACCAACCATGTCAACGTAGCCAAGCCCAAACCTTCAAAAAGGCGTCCATTGATAGGCTAGCTTTCTAAATCCACTGGCTGCTTGCGGCGGCAAGCTCCTTCAGTAACCAAAAAAGTCAAGGACGTTGTTGTGAGCACGAACGCACTCTATTCACAGCTGACTCCTAGCTGCAGAGCATAAGTGCCCACGAGGGAAAAGGAGGTCGCGCGCTTGCATCTGCCCCCCTCATTGCATCTGTTCTCTGGCAGATAACCTGCCGTTCTGCTCGGAACGCGGCGTCCTTCGCACTTTTCATGACATTTGCGGCAAACAATCTAAATTCCCGGAATTTACAAAGAGTTGTCTCCTACGGCCGATCTGTTTTTGCCAACGCGGCCCTTTCTTCAGACGAGGCGACCGCCCATCCTACTTATGTTTTCACGTGGCTTAACGTCTGGTCGTGTATTTATTTTGTCCATTAAACTTATATGTCTCTGGACGACGCCTTCTTTGCGATTTTTTATTTTCCTCAGTCCACAGATGGTGAACCGGCTATTGAAAAGAATCGTGTATCCCAAGCTCATGTCGCCAGTGAACCTCGTGAACCTCCTGAGTCCTGAACCTCCTCATTATTCTCGATAGTTGCTCTTCTTTCTTCAATAGTCGGAGTCGATGAACATTATCAGCGCTACGCTATCAACGGCACCGAACTTCCAATAATAGGTCCTTATTTTATGTAAAAACATGATATTTACATACCAAGTATTTACCCTTTCGGAGACATTCGCAAACGCTGTTCTTGAGGGCAATTTTCAAAGATGTACCATGGGAGCCGGGAGAGAAAAGGGAACCAATGTTTACAGCATCAAAGCACAGCTCTAGTCAGTCTTTAGCGTTACTCCAGTAAAGGACAAAGCGTCGACTTAAATCAAGATAGAGCGCGGGAGCATGATCTAACGGCAAATGAGAGCCAATTTTCGTAGTAACAAGGCTCTACCTCTTAGCCCTTAACCAGCACGTCAATATCTCGGGTTCAATCTTCGCTATCTTAATCCAGCAAAGACGAAAAGTGGTTTGTGTCCGATATGATGGAAATCCGTTCTATCAAGTGAGCGATGGACGGAAATCGAAAGCGATCGGGGATAATGAGTGGGAGACACGATCTGGAGAGACGTTTTGTTCGATGGGCATTCGATTGATCAAAGTACGCTACATATCCCTCGCATCATGTTCCCTCGTGAGCTCAGATGACCTTCTTGCCAACTTTTTGAAAACTGCCACTAATTCAAGACGTTTTTGGACCCCCCGTCCCAATACCTTATCCTTTTGTGATCCTGTCCCCTCAACTTCAAATCCATTCCTACAAAACACTTATCGCATCTCTTGAAACTGCCCTCATCCAGAGCAACACCGGCATCGTGTTGTACACCTCGAAATTCGCGTCCATCGGCGACAGCGATTTCTTGTTTCACGTCCCAAATCCATCATGTTCATTTCCTGTTCCTGCAAAAGGTCCCTTCGGAGCAACAGCCGTTCGACGCCGCGTCCCCTCTGGCGGCCATTGAGCGCTGCCCTCGGTGACCTTGAATCCGCCGCGCTCCGTCAGCACGAAATTTAGAATCTCCGCCGCGTTTTTTTGTTTTGTGCGGCGGAGATGCCTGCTGAGGCCACGCGTTGTTCGCGATCTGCACCAGCGGACGGCCGAGCGCGTGCATCCATCGGACGAGCGGGGGGCAAGCGACTCGCTGGTGTTCGGAACGGCTGGCACCCGCTGGTACCGTTTTGTTTCTCGCACGCGGCGCCCTTTTTTCGTCGCCGCCTCACACACGCACAACATAAGCAAGTAGGGGGGCGCAGAAGCCGGACGTCGAGAGGCCTAGTGGCCGACGAGCCAGAGAGCCCGCCAGAAGAGGAGAGCCCGACGACGAAGCACGGCGTTTGGCTTTTTGTTGACGCCCTGGGGCAGAGAACCAGCGGAGAATGTGCGGCGACGCACTTCGAGCCGCACTTTGCACTGAAGAACCCAGTGTTTTATTGCAGTTTTTGTCGGACAGTGCGGGCTGGAATGTGGAACGTCCTCTGTACTTCTTCACCGTGGATGCTCTGGCAAAGCAGGATAGGTGGAGCAAAAGTTTGGTAGTCCCTCTTTCGTAGGAACCTCCTCTAGGCGCAGATGAGAGTGGACACCGGTTTGGGTGGGTCGTAGGGAGCTTGGACTGGCAAGCAGCGGGGAGTGTTCTTGGTCAACAGTTCGCACCTTGTGGTCGCTGTTTGGGCTTTTGACTTTGGGTGTTCTCGGCAAACAGATGGAGGCTGTTCTGGGTAGGACCCGATTTCGGTTATTCTGAGGGAGAGAACAGGCCAGGTAAAATAAGCTGTTTTCTGACGTTATGAAATAAGATCAACATGATAAACTCCACAAATTCCTAGCTAATGGGCGATATAAAAACGATTTTTCTGCGATATAAGCGTATGGAATGTTAAATGATAACTGTTAATGCAACAGGCTTTCGAATTGCTCTGTGGTTCAGTGGGTAAGGAGCTTGACTGTAGCGCTGAAGGTCGTAGGTTCGAGTCCCGGTTGAGCTAATGTTTTTTTCCTGCTTTAGTTCTTCCCTTTTCTCTTTTCTTCTCTTTCTGGTTTAATTCTTTCGCCTTCTTCACCTATGCAACACATTGTGTAACAAAAAAACGCCGTTCCATGGGTGTCGACCACTTTTAAACTTTTGAATTTGTTTTAAGGACACAACCGCGGAGAACAAACAATATCCCCGCTATGTTGCCATTCACTCCGTCAACACAGCTCCTAAACATGCCCGCCAACAGTTTTTTGTCCCTCTCCGCACGTCGTTCCTCTCCCAAACGTTTGTTTCCGGAATCAATAGTGCCATTTCCCCGCTAAGAGCCAACACTTGTTACAAGCCACGTTCCCAATTTGCCCGAGTCGCGCCGCTGTGCGTCCAGCCGTAAAAAAGTCGAAACGAACGCACTCGTTTTGTCCTTTTATTGATCGGAGGGACAAACACGTCACGTTCCCTCTCGACTTGGAAATTTCGACGTCAGTCGTAAAAAAACCGACCTTCGGAGGATGAATATTTGGGAATGTAGTCTGTTTACGTAGTACCGTAATTCCAAAGAACTAATCGGTCATCTGGATAACACAATTAAGAGCATGTTGTCTCGATTTTATACGACAAGGTCTTATTAAATTACAGTGCCAAATCGGAGTCGACAATAGGAAAGGACAAGGGAGGGGAAGGGGAACTGGTTTAATCGGGGGACAATCGTCGGAAGGGTACTGAGAACGTAGAAAAGACGATAGGAATCCTACGTACCTGGAGTGAACCCGAAGAAAAACAATTTTATTAGTTTTAAATTAGGTTGAGAGTGATCTGAGTCTAACAAACATAAGGGCGACCAAACTTTTTGGATTATGAAAGCACTTGAGCCACTGAAACACAGAATTAAAGAAATTACATCGAAAAAGAGAGATACAGACAGAAAATCTGGGCTACAAAAATATAGTATGATAAAAAAATAAAATAAGAAATTCGGGTCCCTGGCGGGACTCGAACCCGCAATCTTCGGTTTAGGAGACCGACGCCTTATCCTTTAGGCCACAGGGACAACCAGACCGATCACACAACTGCAAGCTTTAACTTACAAGTACTTCTTCTGAGCTAGATGCTCTAGCCATTGTCAGACTTACCACTACAAAGTGGCATAACACTTTGTTTATTAGAGGTCTATACGAGAGTTCAACATTTGACTCTTTCCCATTTGACTCTTTGACTCTTACACTCTTTCCCCCAGCATGTTATTTTCCATCGACTTATCCGTCCCGATCCCTAAGAAGATCACTGGCTGACTCTAGTACACCCGCTGAAATGTCACCCTCTCGACGATACAAGCAGATATCTCCGTCCTTATCGCAAATCGTTGGCCTATTCTACGTGCCTGATACAATGTTCCCCTTAACACTGTTATCTCCACACGCCCTTTACCGTGTACTATTATCCCCAGTGGCACTTTCGTGCACAGCGAACCCCGGTGCCCTCACGCCCTTTGCCGCCAGATTCCACGTACCCCTCCTTCGACGCTTGGTCGTAAACAACAACTTTCCTTTGTTGTGTCTCCGCTGCAAACTCGTAGACGAAATTGCGCCCGCGCGCAGCATCCGCAACAATCCCTCGACTCTGCAGCAGCATCCTCCGCGATGGCTCCAGGACACGGACCAGGGGCACCACCTGGTACGGAACGGAGAGCGCATATCTAACCACACGCGGCGACGCCGCCGTTCCTCGCGCTCGTTTTTTGAGCGCCGCGACCGGCCAACAACAAACCCCGACGCTCGTTGTTCGACGCTCGTAATCCTTGAAATGACGCGCGGACGCACGAACTGCTCTTGGACTATTGCGTCGGATGCAGAGGGGGAGGCTGCACTCCGCGCGCCATTTCATCGTCAGTTTTTCGTCGTTCGCATGCTCTGGTGCAGGGAGAGAGAGAAAAAACGGTGCAGCAGTTGCTCACTTGGACTGTCCACCTTTTTGTTTGCACACTTCGACTCTGGTTCAACTCCCTCGATGTAGGCCTTTCTCAAGTTGATGTTGACAAAAAAGCCCCCTCGATATGCTTCCCTTCGACTGGTACACGTTCTGGTTCTAAACCTTTCTCTACTTATGTACCTTTCAAAGAAATAGCCAGTTAGAACAGATCTATACGCACGTTACCTTGATTAGACTGGGATTTTGTACTATTCTGATATTCCAAAGGAGATTCCGTCAGAACAGAAAGCCATACCGATTTTTTTTTTTTGTTTTGTTTGTGCAGTTCTTTAATCCTCCGTGATGATAATCTACTGTTTACATATTTTCTATTTTTGTGGAGTTGGACTTTATACTTATGGATACGCGGCAAAGTCCGCAACCTCATCTGCCAGATCAGCCTTCGGGGACTTGTTGAATGCCCTGTAAATCTTGAAGTTAGGAGAGTAACGATAATGATTGCTTCCAAGTGGAAGATTGTTTTCTAAATTCTTTGATATACTCGAGCGGTCACTGCGTCACTGTGTCGTCACTTGACTTCGCTTCTGTAGCTCAAGAAAATTCTGCCTATTTGAAGACTTAAACCTATCGATAAGGCACAAAGCAGGAATAGGAATAGTATTGTTGCTCTCGTTTAAGCCATTTTTCCATTTACTCTCGTGAATCATGAAGTGCACACCCGATACTCTTGATTAAACATTCCGGATACATAGCGCCATCAGCAATCGGAACGGATCCGTTTTTGAGTGGTCTGATCTTTCATTCTCTCGTTTTGTAAGTCCAAATATCTGTAATGCGCTCTAGAGCGAGTTCAGCTATTGGCCGATTTGAACGCTTCCATTATTTTTGACTTTTGAGCTTTTAATTCGATTTACAATACGGTTCCAGATTTTTCTCGTAGATTAGACTTGATATAGGCCATTCCCATCGCTGTTGCTGTTCCTTCGAGGAACTGCTTTCCTCCGGACTTCTGACTTGCGATTCGCGCTTTCTACTCGCCTCCGAGGTCCTACCGTGCTCGTCCCATTTCAGTCATTTGACAAAACTAAGTCAGCCTATTCACTTATGGAAATTTTTGGAACATCGCGCACCAGATCCCGAAGCTGAAACAATCGCGAACAGGAACTTTCTCCACCGCCTCCCATCTACCTCGCTTCTCGCTCCGAAATGAAGGTCGAGGACGGTAAAGACGAGCTCCAGCGGAGGAGTCACGCGCCCCCGAAGCTCAGGCTCAAGGCGGCCGGTCGATCGGTGAACGGTGGCTCGCTGCTTACCGTACTGGACAACGGCGACTCGCAGGAGTCGAGGAAGCGCGCGAGGGAGCGAACCCCGAGTGACGACGACGATGCACAGTCGGAGGTTGGTTGATTTAAGAACGATTGATTTACGGCCGTTGAGCTGCTCTGACAAGTGGGTGGAAGGGAGATTTGTCAGAGCCAACGGGTTAAAGAGGTGTTTGTGGAGAGGTCCAGGATTTATGGATGCAAGTAGTTGTTGGTGGTAGGGCGCTGTTGAAGTGCGTCCTGGTGGTCCTAATGGTGTGGCTTTGGAGCCTAAAGGTTACCGGAAGTTAAAGGCTCAGCCAAGTACCGTATGCCATCGCCACGCACTGTTGCGTGTTTGAACACAAAAATACACGTTTCCTAGCACTTCCTCGTGTGAACAAGCCTCAGTCGGGCACAACTGATCCAGAGTGTCCAACTGATCCAGGGGGTGACGTATGTTTGTCCCAACGTAGCACTTCCTCGGACTGATCTCCGAAATCGGCTTTTCCCCATGGTTATCAGACCCCCGTCTCCGGTGACTCATCTTCGCCGCCGCCATCTTTGCGTCAATTCCGTGAAATAACAATCATTTCCTGAAAATAGCCACATTTCCATTTGACGCCTTAGTATGTGTGGATTCGCTCCATGAGGTGTTCTAAAAGCGTGTCGTCCTCGCGTGCAGACGAAACCAATCCCACGTATAATGGGCTCACTAATGGAAAGTTAATTTGTTGATTTAATTCGGCTGCGTTTCGCAGCCTCATGCTGCAGAAAATAGGGCGTCCGTGCGTTCCGTTTTGCTGTATCAGATCTGCCTAGCTAGTTTATTGCTGTGAATGGGTGATTCATTTGGATCTTTCTATGACAATAGATCTAGGGGTTTCCTCGTGAGGGGTTTCATTTGGAAAAACATGGTACTTTCTACAGCTAAAATCTTACGTACGTCCTTCTATTGCGATGCAGTTACCGTAATACCCTGGTTTGTTGCGCATAAAGCGAGCTACTATTATTTACTTCTACTGACACGACTTTAATAAGGATAATTTGCGGTTACGGTTGGTTGGTTCTTGGCCTTTGGGCTAGTCAGATCTGGCCACTTCTAAATAGCATCTTTCATTTCAAAATCTAGTCATAACATTAGATGTGCACCAATTCACCATAACCGTTCACCAAACATCGATTTCTTCATTTTTCCCTCATTTTCTGACTTTTTTGTGGCTCTGAACTTTTCAACTTAAAGTTCGAAAACACGCCCCTTATCCCCTTCCACGTCACCACAATTAATCATCTTTTTTGATGCCGATCTTCCTTGGAAATCCCGCACCACTTGCACTTCCCTAAGCCGTTCTTTAGCTACTTTACGCTCCGTCTGAACCGCTCTGTTTTCCAATCCCTTCCACGACCAGCGCTCCAAAAGTTGTTTACGTGGTTCCACGGCGAGCGGGCGCCAAAAACGGACGCCGCGCCGGCACGAAGGCGAACGGCGTCCTAGCAGGGTGCAGACGGAGTGCTCAAACGGGTCGTGTGTCCCGTGTTTACACTTGTGCACGCGGAGCGCGCCGCCGACTGGTGCGAGCGTCGTCACAAAAATAAGACCGGCGAGGTGCGGTGGGCGAGCAAGGCTGGCAGGAAGGGGAGCGGCGGCGGCGGAACGACGTTCTCCGACGCCGCGCTCCGACCGTCGTCGAGGGAGTCATCGCAGCGCACGTTGAGTGTTTACAGTGCGAGTGGAGAACGACGATGCAGGCAGAGCGGCGAACGAAAGAACCTGCCACTTCGACCTTTTTTCGCACTGCGCTGTTTTTCGCGGCCGTGTGGTCGCTTTCTGGTTTGGAACGCTGTTCCCAGTGGCGGGATGTACTTTTCGGGAACAAAGATTGACGGATTTGTTGAAAACAGTTATGATGTAATGCTACGCGCGGGGGAAGGTGCTGAAGCAGAGTGAGTCAACACGCTGTTAGTCTCCACGTTTTTTCGCAAAAACAATCATTTGCCTGACTGAAGTCTTTTTCTATGTGTGGGCGGCTTGGTAAGGACTGTAGAGCGTTTGCAGCACAACCCTTTAGACGGAACCGTGAGAAGTGACCTACCGTATCTTTCTTTTATATGTCCTATGGCTTGAACATTTTTTGACATAAGCCAACATCACTTGTAAGACAGATCTAGAAGCATTTTTAGTGTCATTTGATAATGAATAAGGCCTCATATTTTTCCAAGGTTACCCTTTAATTATTTTTGAGAAAAGCAATGACTTAGAGACCACCATTAGTCACCTCGAAATCCACACTTTGTGAGACAATCCAATACCTTACAAGCTTCCATTACCGTATCTTGGATTTTCTATAGAGACTTTGGAATGACCGCGCCCTGGCGACCTCTAATTGTGGTATCGAAGTATCATGAACATGGAAAAAGTGGTATCTGCAGACAGTTGACCCAAAATGGTCGCTAGAAAAACACATTTGTGGCTGTCGCAGAACATCAAAGAGCACATGTCACAGACATTCTCAGAAATGACACCAAGTGGTCATATCCGAGGTCGGACGTGGCGTAAACGTAGACTTTCTATTCCATTATCCGTAATGAGCTTTGCGCAAAGTTGTAATCGCTAAAGGAGTGATGCTGACCGTCATCTCTGGTTTCTTTGGAAGGGTCTTCTTTGGTTTTGGTTACTGTCAACCTCAGCGTAGCTCATGAATAAGTTATTTCGGTAGATTATATCGTTTCTTTGACCTCTTCTACGTATGCGTACGGTCAAAATCTCATATAATTCCACACTGAAACGCCCACGCCCTTTTCCAACCTCCTAGCATCTCCATGCTCTCCAAAGCATTCAGTGTAATCATTTGATATCTTTGGGACCCATCCTTGCGTAAGTGCATGTTCCCGGGAGTCTCCGAACGCTTATGGCACCCAAGCTTTACTAGATTCTTACACATCGAAATGGAAGACCACTTTAGGTGGAGCATATCCATGTTTACAGTAGCCGTGCTGACTGTTTTCGTCTCCATCATACATAACTGGACTCAGTCAGCTACAATTGAAGGAATTGTCGTGTCTCCATGGAGATTCGACGTAAAAATTGACTCTTATTTCGATATCGCAAAGGGCACTTGCACTTTTGTTCACCACCCGACTGGGACAAGCTAGCACGCGGCGCGCGCTCTGAGCTCAGCAACAGAGAGTATCAAGCCGCGCTTCACTAGGAGTTATTTTAGTGTTGCCGCCTCGTCCAAATTGCGTCTTTGCGTCTCACCAGGTTAGTCGTTTTTCGAAAGAAAAGCTGCAGAAAGTAAGCACTTAACGACGACTTCCAACCCTGTTTACGCGTAGAAAGTGCACAGGACTACGACGCCGTGCGGGTCATCCCCGTTAAGTCGTAAACAAACCTCTCTGGGGTACGTTATGGCGCGCGTAACATAAGGACAGGTAGACGACGAGTTTTACGTCGTGTTTTGTGCAACCTGGGACCGAGACGATCTTGCAAAGGTCAGGTCGAAATTCTGCAGCTAGCTAAGGGTCCCACTGCAAACTACCTTGCCAGATTGTGACCGGGATATTTTAGAAGTGTTTAAACACGTGCAATGCCAAGATGCCTTTTTTTTTGTTCCAGAAAGGCGAGTCACGCACGATAGGATACAATTCTGATCTCGCGTGCTTTGGACTCGTAACACACGAGCTATTTCCGTCCTTCCTGTTACAGTGCGCTAAAAACGCGAGCACAATTCATGTATTGGAAAAGTTCCATGGCGTGATCAAAGCGGTAAGAAACGAACACTTTTGGCGCACGCTACATTTCGAGAACATTGCGAGCGAGAACATTCCTGTGTCGGTGTGCCTGGTAGCTTTTGATGTTCGTTCAGTCCTCACTTCTAAAATACCGTTAGAAAATACCACTTCTAAAATATCTCGAAATTTGGCTTCTTAGCTCTTAAAATCTTAGCCGACCTAAGCGATCATGGGCAGAACAATGAAGAAGAAAAGATGTTTTTATATCCAAATAAAACGCCAAAATTAGAAAGCAAAAGAGAGACAAAATCAAGGTTAGGTCTCACCCGCATTTCCAAGGAACATCCTTTGCAAATGAACGCGGATTAATACGTCTACCGTAATGGGACAGCCAGTAGCTATATATCTGAATAATGTGCGTACAACAGAAAGTTGAAAAATATATGTTTGGTTGGTACGATTTTGTTGGACCAAAGCGGAACCCATGGCACATACCTGTAAGCGGTTGTCAACTCTTTAAACTGAGCGCAGCCATCGCCTAGAGGGCACACATACAGACCACTAGTTTATGCCCTACAGCTGTCGAACAATTGATAAAGTGCACCGTTGGGGCGGTTAAATTTATCGTTCAAGGAGCTTAAGCTGCTGTGGTTGGGAGCAGCTTGCACGTCATGAGCCTCTGCAAACGGTTCAAGTTCTATCTTTAAGATATCTGAGGGGCTTTTCTTATTTTTTGATCCCTTGATTTGCGTTTTTGCTTTCCCCCTCTCCCTCAATTCGATGTCTCTTTTCAGCCATAATACCCACGTACACTTAGAATAAATGAGTTTGAAAACAACCGAGGGATAATGCGATTACTTCGTCAGCGTTCCTGGAAAGCGGCGAGAAGCTGAACTTTTGTTTTTCTGCCCTTTCCAAGCATTATGAAGGTCGCAAGTGAGAGCGATTAGGTGCGAAAAACAATGTGCCGAGGTAGGGAAATTGTCCGTGAGTCAGAGAACGGCACCTTGCGGTGTCTGATGCTAGCGCGGCCAGGGAGTTAGCAAAACATTAGCGGATTAGCTGGAGTGCACAGGGTCGCAACTGCACGGTCCGGGAAACTGGGGATGAATGACCAATTAGACCTCCAGGAAAAACATCTCTGCAAAATAAGCCGTCGAATCGGCTAAGTGCTTGGAACTACCATGATTTGTAGTCCCAGTGTGCTTCGCTTTAAGACCATCGCGTTCCTCACAACTTCGTAAATCTGTGGCTCCCAGGAATTTACATTAATCATGTTTCTTGTTTAGCAAAAAGCCATTGTGCGACCTGTAAAGGCTATAAAAGCAATTGCGCATAAATTACGATCGAGTTTTTTATTTGTGGTGTGTTCGGAAATAGCGCAGAATTTTTACGATCGGATGAAAAGAGGAAGTGTTTACCAAATGCAGTGGAGGTTTGTAGCAAACGGCGTCCTTCTGAAGTGGTTTACAGAAGGTGTCCTTGTTCTGAGTGAAGAAAACGGTTTTACAATGGACTTCAGAATGGAGCGAGAAAGGGTTCAGTTGCTCCACGCTTGCTATCTCTATTCCTCAAGATAGAAAGAAGGGGTGGAAGGGGAGCTGCCTCGTTTTCTGATGGATTAAGTGTAAAAGCTTGGGGACAAAAAATGTAGAGCGCATCACATTTTTATGCATATGGTCATAGAAGTCCATTCTCATTCATGTGCCTTCTGAAAACACTTGCTCAACTCACATATCTTGTGAAGCCTACGAACCACTTAAGCCACGCGGAATCTCCGCGGCTTTCCTCATCCGTAGCAACAACGAAATTGTTCCTTTCGCGCCAGGAGCGACGGCCATGCTGTCGCACGCATCCATTATCGCCAGTTCTGTTTTCATAGGCGCCATCATGGAGTCCCCTTGGTGTCCCAACAGTGCGTTCTTATCGCCAACGGCAGAGCGCCCAATGGACCAACCGCCGATCTAGGAGCCACCGTTCTGCGGGCGTTCGTCTTGCGCAGTCGGCACTTTCGCTGAGAACCTCTCCCTCGAGCGCTGATAAGACCTGCCACGTTCGTCTCCCTCGATGCCCTTTTCATTCGACTTTTTCGCATAGCGCTGTAGAGTACCTCGCCTGCTTAAGTGTGCGAACGCCTCACCACCGCCTAAGGACTCTGGCTGCTCGCTCGATGTGTTTCTATGTAAGTTTACCGCTTTATAAAACAATGGGCACCCCTTAGTGGACGGTGTTCTTGACGCTGGGCGATGTTTGCCAAAGGGCGTTATCGACTCATCGGCATGTGTTCAAAAAACTCCGTGAGACATGGTTCCCATTCTTTTACATCTGAAACATTTCCGCGTGTCTTACATGTTTTCACAACAAGCCAGAAAGACAATTATCAGCCCAGCGATCCACCTTTTGTACTTTGGTTTCCGTTGTATTTCGATGGCGCCCGATAACGGCCGAACGGGGTGCACCACGGACGTAACAAAATGGTCCAACACGTCGTAGAGTCATAAACAATTCTTGATACTCCCTGTGGAGAGAGATAAGAAAAACAAAACAATTCATAAGCATGCCGAAGGTCCATCTAATCTAGCTTTCCAAGAAATGTTCCAGTTTACGTCTCCACGTCTTTGAAGTCCATCTGTCTTTCGTCCCAGTTTATGTACACCAGTAAAGCATCTGCTTGGAAGTTGTGAACAAATCTTAGTAGTGGCTCCAAGCGAAACCCCCGTTTCGGTCTTGGAACAAGCCTCGAGCAGGCTTCACATATGCACAGATATGTGACAGCCCAGGCATTCCACATTCCATATTCCAGATGGATGGTTTGACAATTGTAATTCCAGGCGTATGATACACAGGCTGATTCCAGAAAACGTCAATTTCATAATCCTTGGCATACTTTGTTGGAATGAGTACCAAAAAAGTACATTTTGGGAGTTACGTCAACATGAGTGACTCTCTCCTTATCTATTCTATCCTATTATCTTTCTATTAGAAATTCTTTTTCTTTGTTTTTTTATGAAATATCCCTACGAGAATCCTCATCTAAATTTTAGGCCCCTAGAATGCTTTACAAGATCGTAGATCCTCACTACTATCGCACATCCCCTTTCCCATAGGTCCCTAGATCCACGTGGCTCACTGTTCATTCCTGGAAATCGATGAGTCATAGGCGTTGACATATTTTGTTCAGTCGGGAAACATGGAAAAGTACGTGGCCTAGTCCTCACTGAGTCAGCCGTGTTGCCGCACCTACAGCAAAAAGCTCTAGACGACTAGTAGCGTCCTACCGTAATCTCCTGCAATTCCTCTCTTCCAAGAACCGAAGTTCCCGTGGTTTCTGGGAACGGTCCTCTGCCGGTCACAAACACAAAGTGCAAAACAATGCGATTTTTTCTTCTGTGCCTCCTTTGTATAATCGCTCCCTCAGCGACCGGGAAGGCTCCCAATGGTTAGGAAACGAATTTCGGCGTTAATGTCGTGCCTGCTGGCGGCCGCCTTTATCAACGCCTACACAGATGTCCATTTGCATCGCGATGCGCCATAATCAGAATCGCCTATTCGCTGCCTTTTTACGTCTTCCACACGGCACGATCAAAGACGGATCGATGATTGGTTGTCGCCACCGTCGAGGCTCTGCTGAACCAAGCGCACGCGTGCACGTTTTTTGCCGAATCGCTACACTTTGCTCCGCGATTGCTTCGCCCTTCTGTGTTTACGCCGTGCCCTCTCGGGGCATCTATCGTCCGCCGATGCCCCTCCATTGGCCCTTTTTGCCTCCCGTCGTCCCCCTGCCGCTTGTTTACCACTCTCGGCGTCTATTCTATCGAGACTCCCGCGTCGCATATATATCGAAAGAGTTTATCTTTATTGGCTTTTTACTCGAGGACCTGATGGCACAATTGGATTAGTGTAGAACTAGTGTGCTTAGCAGTGGGTGGGTGACTTTTGATGACCCTAGATATGCTATTTTTTATGACCAAAACATGGATTTTCGCTGACCAGGAAGATCTGAGCCTCTTTTTTTATGTGTGTTCTTGTTGTTGCAGGTTTCACTATCTAGAGAGAGGAGAGGGTGCTCTTCTGAACTTCGCTAGTTTTTCCACTAAATTAGTTCTAGTTTTTGAGTCGATACTTGCGACCCAAAGCCAAACCCGGTAAACCCTAATCAATCTTATGAATCTGACAGAGGAAATACTTCCGCATTGGTTACGGTCTCGCAGCACATTTTTCTGGTCAATTTCAACGTATTTCCTTCCTTTCGTGGAAGATCGTGATTTCAAGTGGCCCGTTCCAAAGTTCATTCCATCATTCCAATAGGTAAAATCCACATGCGCATAAGAGCGCACTTTCTGCGCCATAAACCTACCAACGCTCATGGAAGTCTTTAATTATGCCTAATTCCACATGCTCCTTTGCATACTACTACGTTGTTACTCCCCAATACCGTAACCGCACAGAACCGATGATTTGCTTAATCTATACAAATAGCAACCTTTCATGTCACTCCGACCAAAAGAATAATTACTTATATTCGTGTCACAAGAAACGTAAACAAGTCTGAAGAGCTAATTAACATGTGGTGTTCTGAGTTTTTTTGTTCATTTTCACGCTAGTGGACAGCTAGAGTACATTCCCGGAAATGGGTGTTGTTTTCGGTTTCGCATCAAAAACCAGTTTCCGGATGAAATGATACATGCCGCGTGTGGGAATGTGCTTCCATCGTTCCAGATGCCGGATAAGCACAATGTAAATCGTCATGGACGAGCGAGCGAGTGGTTCCTCAAGGCTATTCTGGGATAACAACGTGGCATCTATCTGAGAAGCTTCATTTACTTGTTTTGGCAGGGTTGCGAAATATTAGAAATTTGGACATAGCTATGCGGTATCTCTGGATAAGATGTTCAGTGAGATGCCAATAATCAACCGGAACTTTATGGTCTTGAGACGAAATGCATGATTGCCAGGGATGTGCCCAACTTTCTAACAACTTCACTTCAACCGCAACATGTCCGTTCGCCTGCATCCAAAATTATCCCCCAATTTTTTCGCCCATTCCTGTCAAGCAGCTTGTAATTAGGTTGACACTGTTTCACTATGGATAGAGGCTTACAGTAGGCTTGCTCAAGGGTTGTTTTCTTCATAGGTAAACCTCTCAAATTTGGAAGTCAACGAACAACAATTCTTTCCCCTAGTGGTGTCCAAAATTCGCCCCCAAGTTCACATTGTTCCGACAAATCCAGTTCCCTTGTTTACGCCGAGTACTGCATACGTCCAGGGAAAGTATCGTTTCCCCCTACTCTTTTCGACATTGCTGCAGAGGCCGCGCATGACGCTCGCACTTCTTCTTCTCGTATTTTTAGCATGTCCCTCTCGTACACAACCTAATAAATTTTTACCGAACAGCCTTCTCTGCGACCCGGCCAATGTTTTCGAAGCAGCTTGTTTTTGTAGTGGACGGCACTTGTTTTCGTTAACAATTCGAAACGCCCGACGTCATCACGACAATTTTCCTGGAAATTAGCATTTTGGCCGCTGAGTCACCGAGTTTAGTTCGTTGACACGGGCTGCGGCCCGGCAGCAATTAATTATTACCGTGCCGGCATGTTGCCTGTTTTCGCCGTGTTGTTTTCGCCTCTCGTTACTCGACATCCTGATTGGGACGCGGCGAAACACGTCGCCGCGCAAAGCCTTCCTGTTTCCTCGAAGTCTAATTAGGTTTCCCGTCTGCCGGGAGTCGACGCGACCGCGACTCGTTGTTTTCGCGATGGCCGAGCGCCGCCGCTACCGTAGTCCGCCGTCCGCGGTCGTTGCTCTTGCTGCGACGCCGACGGGGGAGGGGAAGCAAGTATCAAATAGGGGTGTTTTCGTTTACGCACATTTACACAGTGAATCAAGAGTGGCGAGATTAAGGATCGCCGGATTAGAGCGCGCCACGTCGGTGTTTTGAGTCGAGCCGAGAGATGCACTTTTACGACGCGTGAACAACAGGTTTCCGCGAGTGGAATTTTACACCAGCACTGTATAGCAACAAGTGGACAGACGGATGTGTTGCATTTTGAGGGGCAAAAGGGGCTCCTAACCGGACATGATAGGTCGTGTCATTACTTGACGAAGATAGTATTGTCTTTCCCTTTACGCTAAACTCCAAGTTGCTTTTAAAATTGACTAAAACGCACTTTTAATTCGGCGAATAGGTCCCACAATCTACTAGAATAGATAGAAAGGTTGCCTTCCCAACAACTGTCTTTTCAACGTTTATCACTCTATTTTTCAAGCTATTCCATAAACACTTCTGACAGGTTTCATCCCAGCTGCACTTCCGTGTTTTCTCCTTTCGCGAAGAAAAATAACCCCGAGAGAAAACTAGAATCTCCCCGATACCTCGGTAGCTGCCGTCTCTACCATGTCCTAGAGAAACCGACAATTTCCGGATTGATTTTTCAATTTTACTCAGCGCCTGCACAACGTGTTAGTTCCGCAACAAGCCCCAAGTCCGTCGTCGTGGGTGGGTGTTCCGGGAAAGCGCGGGACAGCGATGAAAAAGCCCATTTCCCGCGGCTGTCCCTCGTCGGGTGTCTGGATGTTGTTTTTGTGGACGACGACATCGATCGACGACGCTCGGACGAAGGACTTCAAAAACATCGACGAAACTCTAAGAGCGAGGCCTTCGTCCCGAAGGGAAGCCGAGTCCGCGTCTGAGAGTAAACAAAGATCCCTCTATCGAGGGATAAAAAATTGACGCACTAAACCCTCACTATCGGCAGATGATGCATGTTCTGGCGTGCTTTGAAACACTTATATGGATACCGTGCTGGTTTCTTTTAAATCGTCGTCCACTTTCCCAACATGAACTTTCGCTTCCAAGCCATGACGTAGATCCGGATTTTCCTGTGGACGGCTTCTCTTCAGCCAGACTATCTTTTAACACAGCATTAATCCATCTTTTTCTTTGAACGCATAGAGCTGATAAGACCCACGAAAACAACAGAAAATCCCCAGTTTGTCGTACACTCAATCATTGTCGGCCAATTGAAGCAATTTACCTACCCCTGCGTTAACGTGTGGAAAAATATATATTGGCATTAGTCAGACCTTTTTGTTTCTACGTCTTTGGTGACGTCTTAATGACGGGGATGATTTGGTGACGGCGATTTTCGGTCGGATAGGCAGTTCCTGGAAAGGCGATGTTTTTCAGCCGCGCATTCAAAAGGCAACAATTCACTGTGTGAAGCATGCGCAATTACGACCATTCCCACAAGTGCACTTTTCAAAGGAATGGGTGAGAGGCAGCGCTAGGAGGGACAACAGTTTAATTAGGTGATGAGTCAGTGCCTGAAATCCACGTTTCGGTGGTAGAGTAGACGTTGTTTGGTGGAATTTACAGTTCCGGGTCAAGTAGGTAGGGAAGAAGCTTAGTTCAGGGAATCACGATGATATATCCAAAGATTAGAGCGAATAAGTTGGGCATCGCTAAAAGGCATATCAAGTACTTCTCCACACTTTCTTATTGGTGGTTCTGTAGCAGGTGAACAGCGTAGAACCACTGCCACTGACCGATGTAGGGCTTCCCATTACTAGCTTTGATATTTAGGAGCGTAAAAACGAATGAATGAACTCCTTCAAGTTCCTCCCTTGCAAGTGATCCTTCACACCTCCTACCCTTTTTGCCAACGTTACAGTCGGCGCCGTTACATCTTCGTTGACCCAAAATTTCACTCCATTTTCCATCCACCACCAAATCCATCCCGACGCGTCTAAAGTGCAACAAAAGTGCATTCGTGTTGTGTTGCCCACGAACTCTCCGTCTGTCGCCTCCCGGCGGCTTTGCCCTCTGGCGTCGTTTTCCGTTCTCCAGTCGATCGATTGGCGCCTCCGCTCACTCCGAAACGAACCGGTTGATGCGCGGAGATAGGAAAGTCCGCAGAGTCAGATGTCGTCCTGTTGTTGTAGTACCTATACTTACTTTCATACTGTTTTACCAAGATAAGACGCGCTGCGTCCGATAAAAGTCCCATCGGTTTTCGCGCGGCCGCGGCGGCCGCGAACCTACGGTACCCCGCGGCTGCTAGCACTCTACTTCCTCTCGTTGTTTTGATCGTTAGTCTGCGCCGCCGGCGTCGTCGTCAAGTGGCGCGTTCTACGGTGTACGCCTAGAGCCTACCGCGCTCTGACGTCACCAAAGTGTTTTCGCCGATTTTCAGTCTGTTCTTGAAAGGAATTATTCATTCATTAAGGAATAGGGTACGCTCCACTCACATGTCGATTTCCGCTCCTTTTCACGGCTTCATGTTGTAGCCAATTAATCGACCACTTACCGTAATCCCGTTGGCGTCATTCGGAAATTGAAGTTAGATGTGTTTTTTACAAACAGTCATATCTCGACACGCCATCGCACAATTAAGTTTTTTTCCCAACGGAGATTAGCGTTCAAATCCAATTTATCTGGGGTCAACGACTCGCGTATAAAATTGAACACTTTCTTGGGTGTCCTTCTTGACAATTTTGTCCAAAGTACAAATCGGTCAAAAGCAGGAACTTTTCCTTAGATCATTACACTGTTTTCAATACCTGTTTACGAGGAAGACGTACGCACAATGGTTGCATAACGTTGCAGATGATTTATCGCTTAGACTGTGACTGTAGATTAGACCCAAGTGCATATAAGAACCACCTTGCCTAGGAAAAGACCTTTACAAGATCTTCTCACATCAGCTATGAATGCAGATGTTTTTAACGGAAGATTGCGCTCTGTTTTTTTCCTCCTAGAACGCCTTCTCATTCGGAAGTGGCCAGAAGCACGTGACCCTTCTGAAGGTGGTAAACACAATTACAGAGAAGCGGAATTCGGATAACGAACATCGGAAGCCACTTGAGAGTGTCACATTCGTAGATTTCGCAAATTGCCGCGTGGCCAAGAAAACATCTTGATGACATTTATGTTTTGAGTTGTTGCACCAAACACTTTACAGGCCTAAATGGGCCGATTTTTTGTCGCCAGGACTAGCCAGGGGGCAGCCTTCGCCATTCACACACTGCTCTGATTCTCTGATTGCACCCAATATGCACTTTTGTTTGTTGCATTGCACGCCTTTTTCTCATACGGCTTTTTCCCTATCATACCTATAGGGATTGGACGGACTACTCTCTGTTTGCTCACCCTCCAGCCATCCATTCCTGTTTACTCCCCCAAGTACATAACCGCTCCTCGATTCCAGTGTCAAAAGGTTCACTATTTTTCTCTTCCAGCTCTAGTCCATGGTCATATCGATTAAGTTTCTCCCATTTGGCGGCTGCGATCTCCGTTCGCACTGCTACCGTACCCGCACGTGCGCGTGTGGGTGGTCTTTACGCAGTGACGTGCGCCACGCTTGATCGTCCGACCCTAAGACCTATTAGTCATGCAAGGCCAGTCCACCTAATGTTTATACTTGTCTTCTTTTCACTTTGTTTGTGTTGCGCCTCATCTAAATTACATGATTGACGTAGACCGTCGTCGGAGGAACTACTACACGCCGCTTTGTGCGTCCCGGTCCCTGGAACTCACATGTTTTTCGTGTCTATATTTTGAAGCTCCGATACTATAAGTTTTTCTCAGCGCCACCGTCAAGAACATACCATTTCCACAGAACAATACCCTTCACTTCCCTCAGCGTCGCCATTGACTCATGGCGAGAATTTGTTTTCGCACTACGGTAGCGCTTAATTAGAATGCGTAAGCGCGACGGACGTTTGTCCTACGCGCTCTCTCGCCTAAGCCACATGGTGGCGATCATTTGCATAAGTGGGCGGCTTCATCCGGCAGACATGACGAATATGCACACCTTCCATGAGGTCCACTTCGCGCTCAAAAACGGCCCGTACTATAGGCAGAGGGCTAATCCAAAAAAACAGAACATGCACTTTTTATCTTCTCTCGATTTGGTCCCATCGGGCAACAGTTCTCGATTTTTATCACTGCACAAGTCATGTGACTGGCAGCTCGAAAACAGTAAGATGGATGAATGTCTCGTGTATTTCAACAGCCACTTGTACTTTCGTTTTCAATGAGGGGTCTGCTGCTCAGGTTGCCAGAGGCAGATGTATCGATCGCGCCTAGGACATTTTCTGCTCAACCTTGCCTCATCTTCGTCCACTGTAGGAACCGATCTCCCCTGGTTAAAGCGATTAAGGAGAGCGGGAAATTGTTTTTACGAGCTACTGAGCTGTTCTTATTTTTTCGGGGGGAAAGCGGATTGCACTCGGGATGTTAACTGAGAATGAAACAGAAATAACGTCAAAAACGAGTACGTCATTGGTGGCATTCCAAGCTCAGGGGAGCAGGAAATATACATAGCTTAGCGCCAGCAATGATCAGAGAGGGAAGCTATGACCGCTATTGTAACTAGTCCCTGCAATGGAGTCCTTGGAACAAGGCGAAAAAAGCATATCCCTCAAAATCGTTCGAACTAGAGAGGCTAAAGAAAACCCAGTTCCCCTATCGACATTTACGCTTCAGAGGCTGTATTAAAGTGCGTGAGCCGGCGCAGAACAACAACATCCTACCCTCAAGTGGGTACCATTTCCTCGTAGCCTTCCCCGCTGTTCCAAACTCTCCCGCTTCCCCAGCAGCAAATGCCACCCTTTTGACGTTCTTAACGGGGCTACATGCCTTTTTCCTGAGTGTACGCGGTGCCCTGTCTTCCAGAAAGCTGTTGGCGTCGTTCTCGGCGTCGTGCGCTGTTCTCGAAGAGCCCCAAGGCGGCCACGCCTTAAAAGACACAGCTGCTCTCTAGTCGCGGAAAGCGCCAGACGGGGGAGTAGTTTTTGCGCTCTTGCCGTCCCATCTCGCTCAGCTGTTTTTTGCGCGTCCGCCGCGTACGCATGTCTGTCCCTCTTTTTTCGATACACACTCACATACACGAACACACCCAAAGCGACCGAGCGAGAGACGGCCGAGAGCGATGCACTCGCAGTGCCGCCGCTGCTTGATCGGTTCACCGCGTAGAGTCCGCGCACATGGCGCCGCCTCTCGCCTCCGAGCTCGGCGACCCGGCTTCGGACAGATTGTTGTCTGTGGCGGACGCCTCGCCGACAACAACAGACGAATGAAACTGGAGTGTTTGTTCACATTTGCTACTTTTGTTTTTCAACCCTCTCCGCTGTACCATTTTGTGGGAGGGCGCGGAGTTGTTCTTGAGGGTCCCAGCGTAGAACTTATGAAAACAGGTGGACTGGTCCGGGTATGGATTGTTTAAGTGGTCAGAGCCGTGAACCCTTTTCTATTGCAATTTTTACGGATTACACACTTGATAAGCCTTGTGGACAAATACGCAAGTACAAACATAATTTCCCTTGTAGTATCCAGGGTCTTAGTTAAGAAGGAAGAGCAGCTGAGATGATGAAGAGTCATTGCTTGCACGGTAGGGCTTAGTGAACGTTCTTAAAACGACAAATAGAAAGGGGACATATTTTGGTTGAGCAGAATAAGTGGCAACTTTTAGGAACATATTGGTCAAGCTCCAACTTTATATCTCTCGAAAGTATATGCCTTTTTATCCATTTTTTGCTCAACAGTATCCTTCTTACAAAGATCTTCTCTTTTCACGTTTCCTTTACTCCTCCTGTTCCCTCTGCCCATATTTAGCGTTTATTGTTTGCCTTTAGCTTCTCGAAACGGTTGAATCAAAGATCGCCGAGGAAATCTATTACGGTATCCAAGCATGTAGTGGTTTTGTAAGTCCAATGTGGCCTTCATGTAGTAGTACAACACTCCTCATGTGAACACGGTTTTTTCGCAAAACAAGTCATTTTGTGGTCCAGTGATCCATTGGACAAACACCGTCCAAGTCTACCCTCAACATTTGCCATGTTGTTCGTAATAGTAGTTGCTCACACAAAGGCATTTACCGTAGCTTCTTAGCCCGAACGTCCACACAAAGACTCGGAATAGTTACCGCCTATCGTAGATGCCGATGTTGCGTTTTCGCTTCCGCTCCATTGTGGCGGTCATATGAGTTAATCGCAAACCTCTCCGCCGAAGGTCGGCGTTCTTTTTTTGAAACAGGCTATTGCCCCCTACGCCAAAGGCACGCGAGGTGAAAACCATGCGTGCTGATGACCTTAAACTTTGCGCGCATAGTTTTGCACGCTATAGAGACTCTTCTTTCGCGGCAGCAGCACTTCTTCTTCATCTTCAACCCTTTTCCGCCCTGTGGTGTCGAACGCGCGGGGCTGGTGTCCTTCTCGCGCGGACGCCCGAACGCCGTCCGCCGCGGGCACTTTTGTTGCGTTTTCCAGCACTGCGCGATTTGGGTCTCGGCGACCTTGGATCGCGCTTCTTTTTGCAAATTTCCTCTCAGTCGACCTTCTTATCGTCTTAGAATATTTTTGAAAACTGTTCGCCACCGACGCGCCGTGTGTGTTCGCCGTCCCACGTCTTGACGCTGTTGCCACTTTGCTAACGAGCGCGTTTCTCCCCTGTAGATCTTCGGAATCCCACAGCCTACTGTCTCCCAGTGAGCGAGTGTCACTTGGATACCGTAGTCTCGCGCAGGTCGGACGTTTCCGCCACCACCACCAACATCGCCAACGTTCACGCTCGATATAGACAGCAAAGGCCGAATCAGCAGTGTCATGATCGACGTGAACAGTATACTGAACTCTCAACAGTATCTACAACAATGGAGTATGATAAGTAAACTTTATGGAGGAAAGGTTCGTTTCCAGGGTCTTAAAGTGTATATGTTGCTGTAAAATGCGACCCAATAACCTTTAAGTGTATAATATGGGAGGGGAAGGAGAACCGGACCACGTGAAGAGGTCCCAAATAGGATGACGGGAGGTCACGATGGCGTTAGCCTGTTTTCCGGAGGGGGTTCGGGAAAAAGGAGCGAGGAGCGGTGTGAGTGAGGCGACGCGCTCGCTGCGTTGCGTCTTGTTTACAACTGTCCTGGCGGTGTGGCGACGGCTGCCCTGAAGCCGCCCCAAGAGCCCGCGCTCCGAAAGGGCTCCGGTGACACTCCCCTTACGTTGCGAGCACTCTGTCGCGGTGGTCTACCAAGCGCCGCTGCTCTTCTGACCGTCCAGGTACGCGCCCATACACACAGCGACTACCGTATCATGCTATCGCCCGAGGAACGCGGTGCCGCCCCCTCTGAGGTGTTCCTTTGATAGTGCCCACTAAACCCTTTGGGAACCGACCGCTTCTCTCTTCGGCCAGCCGAAAAGTTGCATCTCCCCCCGTCCTTTGGTCAATGGGGGTTCCCCCGTCTAAGGAGCAACAACCAGCAACGCATTTCGCCATCTGGCGGGCGCAACTGCACGGAATTTTACGACCGGCGCGACATTTGGCACCGGAGCGCACCGTGAGGCGCGACTGCCTGAAGAGGCAAAGGGATGTTTTCTGCTAGCGCGCGTTTGTCCCACTGTCTCACCTCGCACCCTCGCTTTCCCAAAAGCGAACCCGGAAAGACGGCGGACCATACCCTCCCACCATCCGCTCAGCCAGCGGCTGTCCGCCAACACTTCTGCGCAGCGATGTCTTACGACTGGTATCAGCCTCCTCCTGCGCAGGGGGATGACCTTCTGCTTTATCAGTTTTATCACGCCCCGGTCGAAGAGCCTCCCTTTTATCCCAATGACGAAATGCCGTCCACTCCCTCCACTGCCGCCCACTACGACCACTACCAACAGCAGCAGCCTAATGACTATTACGCGCCACAAATTGACCGTTTCCTGCCGAACTACCACAGCACCGCCTCGCCTCAACTGCCGACACCGCAGATGTCGCCGTTCAAAGTGAGTACGGTAGTAGGCGCTGATGGCCATCGAGGGCCAAAGCGCTGGCCGCCATGATCACTAGATGATAGCGAGGACTGTTTACTTTTTCTGTTTGTTTTGTCGGCGCCGAACTCCGCCGTCTGGGGCTCGCCGGCGGCGACGTCGGCTCTGGGTAACTATATGTCTCTCGATGTGCATGTGTGTGCTGTTTTTGTTCGTCTTCTTTCTAACCCCCGCCGCAGCACGGCCGCCAGCCAGCCACGCACACGCGACTCGAGGTGTTTTTTGCGACGCCGACGTCGGCCCGTAGCGCGGCGGCGTCGACGGCCGACTCTCTGGCGGCGGTGCGTCGCGGCCTCTGAGGCAGGCAGTTTTTTGTTGTCATTCCCCCGACGTCTCCGCCAACGGCCCGCTTCTGCTTGTTCTTGCTTGCGTTCGTTGTCGGCGACGTTCCCCATCGACCGAGCACCATCGCCGACGCTTCGCCTCCTCGTGCCTGCTCGTTTTCCCGCGCTCCGTCGCTCCGAAGGACGCCCCACCTTCTACATGGACTTTCGAGAGTGCTCCTATCGACGATGCCCGCGAGGTACAAAGGGCGACCGGAGGGCACGGCCAACCCCTCAGGGAGGTCAGGCTCCCGCGCGCTGAGTCCCTAGTGCGATGGACTTGTGCAGTTGCGCACCAGTGCAGGAGTTGTCCGCGTGTCCGTTTAGATCATTTTGAGGAGGTCACTGTGAGGGCGTGTTTCGGGCAGACCGGTTCTAAACGTGGTTCGGCTGGTTTTGGCCCTTAGAGCCCTCCCCGCTGGGTTTTAAGTGGGATATACTTCCTCAAAGTGGACACTTTTGTCCAGTGTTTCGCAGATGCGAAGACCGATACCGTAGGACGGCGTCGTAAAATGGCGAGGTTTAATGAATGATAATAGGTGGAGATTACCTCTGCCGTGTTCGAAAACAAACGAGCTATGCATCCTATCATCTTTTCACCTTGCCGGATCCATGGTTGCCGCCGCCGTTGACGTTTTCACCGCCGACGACTCGGTTTACGGTTGTTATTTAAAAAGGCTTTGTGGGAGATTGTTGACATAAGCGTCATCATCGACCGGGGGAGGAGGGACTTACTGTCTCTGCGAATAAGGATATGCATGGGGAGCGCACCTAATAGGGGCGGTAGCGGGTGGTGTTGCCACCGTGTAATGCAGAAGAAAAA
This sequence comes from Steinernema khuongi, assembly GCA_016648015.1. NCBI lineage: Eukaryota > Metazoa > Nematoda > Chromadorea > Rhabditida > Steinernematidae > Steinernema > Steinernema khuongi. The sequence goes on along the minus strand of JADLIF010000813.1, from coordinate 34,268 downwards.
GGACCTTTATGTGGGAAAAACGGAAGCATCGCCGAAAGACATTAGAGATTAATCGTCCATCTGTTTCAGCAGCAAATGAACACACCGGATGATCCGGTAATCCACTCCCCACCGTCGCTACGCTCACCGAATTCCGCAGCAGCCGCTGCCGCTCACCGCTCCGCCACCGGCGTTAACGGTAACGCCGCCCCAGGCAACATGTTCTCTTCGTCGCAGGGCTCAGCCACGGCGCTCATGCCTTCGAGTGGCCTGCATCCGGGTCTCGGAAGAGGTAAGCACCTACGACTACCCGTCGTCGCAGTAAAAAAAGAAAAACATTACAAAGCAGCCTCGATCGATATGTGATTTCAACAAGTGGGTTCGTTGGGGAGGCGGAAGTATGAGCACACAGTGTAATGGACACAATCACTGTCAGAAACTGCTCAGAAGCAGAAGTGTCATCGGTTGACTTTGTTTTGATTTAAGGGTTGACCGAAAAGTGACCCGAAAGTTTTCTCAGATGATTGGTTTCCGGTAATTCGATTTTGTTTTTCGTTTCCCTACTTGATAAGGAGGAAGTACGACATAGTGACCGGGCCCACACTTCTGCGTATGAGTGAAATGTTATCAACATCGATCTAGCAGGCTCACTCCTGTTTGGAGAACAATCGTTTGTTGTAAACGCCGTCTTTGAATTTCCCGCCAAGAGCCAGTAGACCGAGAGACGGTATTTATGACCTTTGAGCTCTGTCTATTGTCCTTTTAGCGTCTAGTCTAGTCCGTTTTTGCTGCAATTAGGACCATGAGACTGAACTGGGGATCGGTCATTTGTAAAAACAATGGACGTGATGCTAGCTGCTCGTTTAGACAACAGCTCCAACGACTCGCCTCTTCAAGGTGGCGCTTCTTCGGGCGACATGTCCGGCGACATGGATGCGCGCCGACGCCAGAAGACGTGTCGTGTGTGTGGAGACCACGCTACGGGTTACAACTTCAACGTCATTACTTGCGAGTCCTGTAAAGCGTTCTTTCGGAGGAATGCGTTACGTCCAAAGGTAAGCTGGCTTGTTTTATTTAGTCTTTTAGCACCTTTTGCGATGTAACGGTTGCACGTTGATTGTGCAATCTTACGCACAGCGAAAATGGTGCGCTAGGGTGAAAACAATCGCAAAACGAGACGACAATTTTGAGAATGAAATTCCGTGCAAATTATTATTATTAAAAAATGTATAAAACTGATGTTTGATCACTTCCGCCTGTTTGAGCATGTTCATCAACAACTACTAATTAGCCTTGATGAAGGCTGTACTTTTGTTGACCTGCGGACGTCATACGGCGTGTAGATTACGCACATTGGCCACAGTAGCCAACTATTTTTCTTTTTTTCGCTCCACCAAAATACATTATAGCGAGATTTCGTATGTGGCGCAGTACGCTTCTAGGTGTACAGGCCAGAGATGTCAAAACAACGTCTGTTTCTTTTGGCGGTAAACAATGAAGCGCTCGCTCGATGTCTGTCACATGACGATCGATCTTTGGTTCACCATTAAAAGGGACTATTTTTTTATTTTTGACAATACATGTAAGAATGGTATTCAGGGTAATGTACTACGACATGCCTCAGAACAGTACGTTGATCTAAGTCAGCTTCAGGAGTTCAAGTGCCCGTATTCGGACGACTGCGAAATCAACGCCGTGTCTCGACGTTTCTGTCAGAAATGCCGGCTGCGAAAGTGCTTCAATGTTGGCATGAAGAAAGAATGGATCCTGAATGAAGAGCAGTTGAGGCGACGCAAGAACTCTCGCTTAAACAATCTTGCTGGCCACCAGAAGCAACCGCATCAGCAAATCAAGACGGAGGTCATGACACCAGATATGATGAACAAGCCACCTGGCTACAACGTGCCCCTGAGCACGCCAATGTCCATCATTCCGCCAGGAAATCCGATGATGATGCAGCAACATCAACGGCGGTCCATTGACATGCCGATGATCAGTCCGCCGGGTGGAGCGCACAACCCGGTAAGAGTATATCTTGTCTGCAGAAGATGTTCAAATTGTCTTTTTAGATGATGAGTCCCACTGGATCAAACGTTACAGTCTCGCCTTCAATGAATTCGTCGAGTCCTGATTCTCCGACGCGAGGCATGATGGGAGGTGGACTGCCTCAGTTGGACAGTGACGGATACGATTCGGAAAGTGCCCGAATGCTTCGCCAGCAGCAGATGTTTGGGAAGCAAATGTCGCCGAACTTTGAAACTCTGGTGCACAAAGGACAACAGAAGGTCGCGCTGTCCATGCAAGACTTCCAGCAATTAATGGCCGCTGCAACCAGTGGAGAACCGGCCGCTAAGCGTGCTGCCTATGGAATGGGCTTTACTGATCAAAATAGCATTTTGAAGACACTGGGAAACAGTCATGGTCAGATTCGAAGCACGTTGGGAGGTAGTAGGCGAATGAACTTCCGTATTCTTATATTTCTGTTTTTAAGGAATGGACTACACCGACTTGAGCGCGTGTGTCCCCACTAGTCAAGCCATGATGCAGATGCAAAACATGCAGCGAAACCTGCCTCCTGAGATGCTCAAGCGCCAGAAACACTTCGAAGATACCATCCATGACGCGTTGATTAACTCACCTGACAATACGCAAGGCGAAGGCGCGCTGCAAGATGTCATGTTCGGATCGGACAGCGGCGATCCGCATCTCAACTACCAGCTGAACACAGCCGAGCTCCGCGCAATCGACGTTGTGCGCGACGCTTTCCGGTGCATGAACGACAACGTTGACGACAGGATGCGTGCCAACATGCTTCTCAAAAGCGACCACAATCCTGCCGATATCATGAACATCATGGATATCACTATGCGCCGTTTGGTGAAAATGGCGAAGAAGTTGCCCGCGTTCAATGATCTCTCCCAGGAAGGCAAATTCGCTCTGCTCAAGGGTGAGTTCTGTGTTTTCCTTAGCCTAGCAAAGCATTTTCTTTCAGGCGCCATGGTGGAGATGCTCACCCTTCGCGGAGTTAGTCGATTCAATGAAGCGGAGAAATGCTGGCAAACTCCCGTCGTTAGTGGACAGAACGCCACCGTGTCCGTTGACATGTTCAGTAAATTGAACTCGGCTGTCAGGGACCAATCGAAGAGCGACTTTCTGACGTAAGAACACCTGTTAAACGATATCGTTCATTGACTCAATTCTAGGTTCTGCCACTCACTTCACCCCGAAGTGCGCAAGAATGAGCTGGCTATCGATCTGATTGTTCTGATCGTGCTCTTCTGTCCGAACCGCCCAGCGCTTAACAATCCAGAGGACAAAATTACAGTTCAGAAGCATTTCAAGGAATACTCGTCGTTGCTCAACCGGTAAGCCTTTTTCAACCGCTGATTATATGATGATCGGTCAATTTTAGATACTTGGAGTCGATTCATGGGCCGCATGCGCGGGAACTCTACGAAACGCTTCCGAAGTCTCTGGAACTCCTGCGAACTCATACCGCTAACTCTGCGACGTTGTTCGTGAACACAGTCAACCCCGATGAGACCGAAGCCTTACCAAAAGAATTCTTCAAGACGAGTGTTGAACCTGCAACAACTTCGTCATCGTCAAGCTTTGGAGACCCTCCTCCGCTTCCATCGGCTAACGGTGACGTGACGCCGCATCACTCAGCTCCTGTTACTCCAACTCTAACATCGCCGCCGTCAACCTCAGCATAAGTTATATAATTAACCTCCATTGTGATACACGTGTTGCATCTCTTGCCAAAGTGTCACCTCCGTCTCACGCGCGTATGTACATAGAAGTCACATGTCGACTCGTTTTACCACGTAGGCGTCACAACCGGTTGCCGTTTACTGTACATACCGTTGTCTCACCATACCTGACTACCTCGCTTTCGGCTCGCGGCGATGAACTTCTTCCGTTTTGTATTCTCCTTCTTCCTGTTTCTTCTTTCTTTCACATAACTTCTACCATAGAATTTCTATTCTCACAACCCAACTGAATCAGTGTCTCCGCGAAGCATTTTTCCGTACCTAACAGTTAACATGTATAATTAAAACGTACTGGTAGAGATCGTTAGAGAGCATTCCCTTATCTACAATTGTCGTCTGTAGTGTTCATCTATTGTGTACTATAACTGTTTCATCGTTTTCGATCTCTCAGTCGGGTCCTTTCACGTTTCTCCCTCTCTCCCCTTAGCATAGCTTTCCCGAAATTAAGTTATCCGACCTTACCTCCGCTATCCCAAACCTCAAGACCCTCATCACGTCAGTCTACCTGAGTTCACGAAATACGTTTCCCGTGGTGAACGGTGCGGGTCTACCCCCGTTCCCTATCTTTTCCTCATCTCCTTTTCCGGTCTTCCCTTCCTCGGTTCAATCTACCTGAATGAAAAGTATACGCAGAGATGTTTTCACAAAGTTTTTCAGAGGATTTAAATATTTATATATCGTTCTTTCGCTCTCTTCCGATGTTCTCGCGCTTTGCGAATCTTCGCCTAGAATCGGTGTCTCCCTACAGTTCAACAACGCTCTTTCTTCGATTTTACAAATACACGGTTGTAAAACACTTTCATTTCGATGTCAACACACGATATGTAATTCACACTTTCAGTTTGTACAATTCCCGTTCATGTGTGCCCATCGAATGACTTCTTTGTATAAAGTGGTTTTATATACAGCATGTATAAAACAAAACAAAAGAAACTTGTGGAAGTTAGGCGCCCTCGGACCAGGGCCGTGCGGAACTCCGATTTATCAACTCGGAACCGGGAATCGAACGTTTTTCAGATGTTTCAGCTTCCCTGTTTTCTGAAGACCTGCACGATCTTGCACGTGGCGTTAACTTCTGCAGTGTTAATGTTGAATGATGTATGGTACTGAGGGTGGAGCTGAGGAAAGGAAGCAGGAATGAGAAACGAAGGAGTGAGGATGAACAAGTGGATAATAGGAGAATTCAAATGGGTGGGTTTCGCCGCGGGATTATGTTGTCTTCCTTTCTTAAATGCCCACAACGGTAAAACGACGGAGCTCTGAGCGATTTCACTTTCCGTGCTAACGTCGGGTAGTGTGCGATCGACTTCTGGCAGAATCGGCCTGTGGAATTAAATAAACTGGTGCACTTGCCGTTAATCGGTTATGCCTTCTTTTCGTCTTCTTTTGGCGCGTTTGATCGTTTATATCTTGCTACAGCGCGTTCTATTTTCAGAAGTACACAATGTCTTCATCACCAACGCGTATTCCATCTCCTCCATCCCCGTCCCCGCCAAGGACCGATAAGGCTGCGGATGAGATCAATGGAGCACTCAACGAAGCAGCCACCTATATATGGGATTCGGCCGAAGAAGACATGTATGAATACTACGTTGACCAACGGCGCTTGGAATTGTTCAAGAAAGTGCTCAAAAACGTGAGTCCAAGTTTAGTATTTGCGTTGCATGTACGGGGTATTTCTAGACCGATCAGCCCCAGGGACACAAGGACGCTGCGATGGAACATTTCAACAACGTGCGCCGAATCTTATACAAGGACCGGCCTCACCTGCTGAGGGCGCTCGGTTTGATGTAGCAGACCCCGTCGCCCTCTAGGTATATTACCTGTCCAATGTGTTTCCTTAAAAGCCAAATAAATTCCTTGTGTTTATGTTCTTCAGATGTGGCAGCGACTGTTGCTTCTCGTGTGGTTGTCGCGGCATCATATTTCCTAATACCACTTCATGTTTGCCGTTGCAGATCCAGGAACATACATCAACAGTATCTTGCGCAAAAGTTCGCCACGGGAGGGTCCCTTTCGGCGACATCACCTTGGGGTGCTGAGCTGTCTTTGCCGTTAAGACTTGAAAGCCGTAACGTTTCCCGGGAGACCCCGCGTGGAGGTGCAGCTCATCGTCTCCCACCCCTTTCTAAACTCGGAGACGGCGCAGGTTCAGAATCGCACGGCTAGAAGCGCCAACGCACGATAGTATATGTTTTCTGTGTTTTGCGAGGTGCGAAGGGATGAAAGAGGGTGTCCCACTTGCCCCGGGCTGTTCGAGAAACTACCGATGTATGTCCAGGAATATCATCGTCTCTTTCTGAATTTTAAGGATTCCATTGACCTCCTGTAGGAAACATTATGTGGCCTGAAGGCATTGTGGTGGCAAGTGGTCAAGGAAGTCCTCAACGGAGCTGGAGACAATGGAGAAGATGACGGCGCCGTGGAGATAGATGCTCCAGTTCGTGTACGGTGTGCACCTCTCTGTTCTGTAGTTTGTGGTCCTCCTCGGCTTCGGCAGATTCACTCGTTAGATTTTTCAACACTTCAAAGGAGACGAACTACACTCCGAAGAAAGTTCTCTTTGAGCGAATTATAGTCGCTTCCCATGTTATCTTCTCCAATCTTCCGAAATGGAGCCATCATTAGATGCAATGTGCACGGCGCCTAGAGTCTTGGATGAAGAGAATCGGAGCCGAGAAGCGCACCTTTTAAGTCAATCCGTTCTTGGAAAATGATGTCGACAAATGCACGGATAAGCTGACATCGACATTTGCAGTTTGCCCTTTTGACGAGGCGATTAAGGTCATTGAGCTTAGATTGTTACACGAAGTGGGACTTTGCTCTTTGTCCGAGACAGACGCCTTCTACCGATGTAAACAGTCGCTACCATATAACGTGTTTCCATAAAGTGCACCGAATTTGAAAACAACTAAAGGGTGTGTAATTACTTCTTAATGCACTGAAGATGTACGCATCGACTACCAATGAGCTAGATAAAAAACCCTTCGCATTTCAACAGTTCTGGGACGTACTTACCCACGGGAGGAGGCCCATGAATCCTTGACATGATAGCCACAACTACTCATTGGAATCAGCTTGAGGGATTCAGGGATCCAGCGTTTGTGAAATCGGTTCTTGGAACAAGGGCGTGTGCCTTAAGGATGGGTCCCACTGCGACCCCATTGAAGCCTATTTCAATAAGCGCGAATGGTCGTACTGTAGCTTTAGGGATTGTTGTTTGTTGAGTTTTCGAAAGTCGCCGTCAGCGAAATGGATAAGGTTTCTTTTAAAATTACCTCCTCGTGCTGTCTCGCACTGCGACTCGTAGTAGCAGGTGATGCAGGTCCGTAGAAACTGGACCACTTAACCTGAAGACGCCAATACCGTATCATCGCTTTTAGTTGGCTTTGATTGGGACTCCAGGAAGACTTCTTGCGTGTGTGCTTCGGTTACCCTTGTATTTTACTTTCCTTTTTATACACGCTAAACTTTTGCAGAGCTCTGTTCATGATGGGCGACCACGGACAGGTCCTGCTCAAAGAGTTGGACTCGTTAATCTTCTTCGGGAGAAAGCATTTTCTGAGCTCGATGTACTCGGTAAGTGATGCACTGCTACGTAACTTCTGTATTCCATCCTTTCAGAGTTTGATCATCGCTGACGGGAAGCCATTCCCCACCGTGGAGCACTTCTATCAGTTCTGCAAAATACTTTCTTTGGCCGGCAAGGAGGCCGCGTGCGAATTCGTCGACGAAGCCCCGGACGTCACTGAAGTGAAGCGTGTTGAGCGCGGTATCCTGAGGAAGTATGGCGTCACGCGGAGTGAGACGGAGAAGTGGCGCAGGAACCACGGCCCTATGGTTCTCTACTATGCCAACGCATTGAAGTACACACAGAATCGGCACTTGGCGCAGAAGCTCATGGATACGAAGGAGAAGTTGCTGATTGAGGCGTTTCCCGGGGACAATTTCTTCTCCGCTGGGATGAATTCCAGTGAGGTCTTGGATTGGCTTTACGCAAATGAAGGACGGGCAGTCACGGTAAGTGCTTAATAGTGATGGAATAAAGTTAAAGCGTGTCCCTTGCAGTATTGTACGAATTTGGCGGATCCGGATGCCTTGGAAACCTCGGATAATATCGCAAGAGGAAAGAACGTACTCGGCTTTCTGCTTATGAAGCTTCGCTCGGCCTTCCACGAGTATTCGCTGCTCGACATGACCGATGACAGAATCTTGCAGAGCATCCTCACTCACTAATCGTTATCACTTGTTGCAGAAGTTGTCATTCTGAATAAAGCGAATCGCCAATGGATCTGCGCCTGCAGTGGTGGATGGGGATTCCGCGTTGGTCCCGCAGATAACGGTGACCTATCATGTGACTGGAAATGGCCACCGTCGGTTGATATCTTCACGTGAAGAGAAGTTCACAGACCGAGTTGTCCTTGTTTACACTGGAGAACTGATGATCTCCCCTTGCCAAAAGTGACCTGATAAGATATTTCCACAAAGGTTCTACTTGGGCCGTCATTCACAGAGATCGACGAGGGAGCGATGGTCGTGTTTCGAGATGCGCTGGATCGTCTCCCTTTTAAAGGCGTTTGCAGGCGGAGAACAATTCAGGGAAGGTATTCAGCATGCCTCTGTTTTTGTTTGCTCAGTTTGATTACGCGTGTGTTCATTGATTTTTCTTTGACAGCCACTGGTTGTTCCGCGACTTATACCTGTTGTGCCCTTCTTAATGTCTGGCCTCGTTATTTACGGTTGGTTTGTTCCTATCGACCAGCGCAGTATGCTAGAACCGCCAGCCGCTTAAGGATCTCTGGATCGTTTGTCTTAAGTTTATTTTCCTCGTTATGTATCTGTTGTTGCCTTTTCACTTTTTATGAGCTGATCTCATTAATACTTTTTCCTTCTAAAACCGTGCTTCCAGTGCAGATGATAAGGAGCCGGCTTCCTCCCCTTCCACCGGGAGTTTCCATTTTTTGCACGCACAGCGAAATCGAAGGCGATCTTAATAGGGCAGGTGTCCTTGGACCCTCTTTAGTGATGTAGTGGTCCTATTTGAGGAGGTTCTGGCGTCCTCTGGTGACACTAGTCTCCTTAAGTTCTATCTGTGTCTTACTGATACCACAATTGAAGTGTTCTGTCGCACTGACTCCTCTTGCTACTATTGTGGCGCTGTTTTTTTCTTATCAGTGGGAGTCGATGGCGTAGGCACGACTCTCCTTCGCATTCGCCCATCGTTATTTGAGAGTTTTCACTGACATTGTGGATTGTTCCTCGCCTCTAAGTTCACTGTTCTCCCTTGACCCCTTAATTTATTCAGGAGGTGAATGGAGGGCGTGAATCTCCTCAACGCGACCAATCGCTTCCGGTCGCCCACATCCGCCTTGGACAACTTTTGCGGCGAGAAATTTTGGGTAGGGTTGGCGTGCTTCTACTCTATCACGCATTTTTTGTTTAGAATGCATCCATACTTGACAGTCCACATCTCCCTACCTTCACGCAATGTTTCCAACATACCGTACTCGTGTTCGTTCCTACGCTGTTCATCTTTCTCCTGGCTCCTCTTTTGATTTTTCAAATCTCATTGGAATACTCGAGGCCGCTCCCGTGGACACAGCTCCTGTCGGCTAAATTGGTAGGTTAAGATTGTCAGAAACATGTATATTCCCATTGTTTTAGACGATAACATGCATCTTGATAGCCGATTCGGCTTTTTTGTTTGTCCTCGCATTCTACGAAGCCCTATCGTTGGATGTAATCAGCGCTGTGGACTTCGTCTATCCGCTCATGATGTGCTTCAGCATGGTAAGGACGCTTCTGGAATCTGAAGTGCAGTGCGATTTTTAGGTGCTCATGGCCACATTCATCGTAGCGTGCCAGAAGTACGGTAAAATCACCTCTGGAGGGATGTTCCTCACTTGGGTACTTTTCGCTATTTGCGGCTTGCCAGAGTTGTACTGGTGGATTCATCTAGGCGCGAACCCGTCGGTATTTTTTATCTCTCGAGTCCAATGCAAATGCTTATCGTGTGATTTCAGAAGATTCCTCTCGTAGATGTTCCCCGTTTTGTTGCGTTTCTCATTTGGTACCCTTGTATCGTGATTCAAGTAGTGCTCTTTTCGTTTGCTGATAAAGCTGAACGAGAGTACAAGGAGATCGACGCACAAGAAAAGCCTTCTCCGGAAAGATGGTCCTCTTTTGTTAATCGACAAACAATGTGGTGGTTCAACAAGATCTGCGCTATCGGGATCCGAAAACCATTGGAGGTCAAGGATTTGTTCGACTTGAATCCAGACGACACTTCTGCTGTCCTTGTGCCAAAGTGGAGTCGTCTCTGGAAGAAGTCCATGTCAAGTAAGTGGTGAATGGAAGCAGTCTTGTAGCTTTTTATGCAGCCTATAAGGAACAGAAGCGAGTGGAGGAAATGAAGGGGTCAAGAAGTCGTTCCAACTCCTCCACATCTCAACAGCTAATGCACGTGGATGAGCCAATTGACACCCCTCTACTAGCCGCCTCGGGCGGTCAGACGATGGTTGGTGGGTTCTCCCTCCGATGACTGATTTTGTTGTGCTTCTTAGGACACTACCGGAGACTACGGCACTGTTCAGCCAAACAAGGCAAAGAAGACGGAAAGCACTGTGCCTCTGCCATCTATTATATGGTGTCTTCTGATACTCTTCAAGTGGGACATCATTGCGGCCATGACTGTAAAGCTGTTAGCCGATCTGCTTCAGTTCGCCAACCCACAACTTTTGAGGTATTTTGAGTTACTTTGAGCATTACTGACATTTTGCTTAGCAAACTCATCGACTTCACGAAGGATAAGAGCGCGCCTCTCTGGCACGGCCTCTGCCTCGCAGTCTTGATGTTCGTTGCTTCCGAATTGAGCTCCCTCTTCTTGAACCACTACTATTACCTCATGTACCGTGTAGGAACAAGGGTTCAGTCAGTGCTGACGTCGGCCGTCTATCGAAAGGTAAGCATCATCGCTCTGATTAGTCACTAACTCGAATCTTAAGACAATGAAATTGTCAAATGGAGCACGCCGCGAGAAAACAGTTGGAGAGATCGTCAATCTCATGGCTATCGACATTGACCGGTTCCAACAGATCTGCCCTCAAACCCAGCAATACTGGTCAACGCCCCTCCAGATCGGCTTGGCTTTGTGGTTCTTGTGGAATCAAATTGGCCCCTCCGTTATTAGCGGCGTAGTCGTTATGTTCCTCCTTCTTCCCATCAACTTCTGCATATCTATGATTATTCGCAAATGGCAGGTAAAGCAAATGCAGCTGAAGGACGAAAGGACGAAAATGGTGAACGAAGTGCTCAATGGAATCAAGGTGATCAAGTTGTACGCCTGGGAACCGCCAATGGAACGTGTGATTACTAACCTGAGGAATAAGGAGCTGGCTCTGATCCGAAAGGCCGCCTTCTTGAGAACCTTAGGGGACATGCTGAACACAGCCTCGCCGTTTTTGGTATGGTTAACTGCCTCTCCGAATCCGTAAACTTATGCTTTAGGTAGCACTGACAACATTTGCCACCTTCGTGCTGGTTGACCCCAAGAATGCTTTGACTCCGGAGATCGCGTTTGTATCGCTTTCTCTCTTCAATATGCTTCGTCAACCGATGAGTACCGTAGCAGAGCTCATCACGCAAACTGTCCAATTGTTTGTTAGCAACCGACGCCTCAAGGAGTTCCTGGTAGCGGATGAGCTGGACGAAGCCGTCGTAGATCGTCGCCCTTCGGATTGTACGTGACATCCGTAATCTATCAGCATCTATTCTATGATTTGTTCAGCTCGCGATGAGGACATCATTGACATCCGAGACGCCTCCTTGAACTGGGACCGCGAAGATCCCACTCCCCTACTTCACAATATTAGCGTTAGTGTTGCTCGTGGCCAGCTCATCGCCATTGTCGGGAAGGTTGGATCTGGCAAGAGTAGCTTGCTTCTCTCCATGCTTGGTAGTTATGAGAAGCTTCTTCTCGTTTTGAATAAGGAATGTTTAGGCGAAATGGAGCGATTGAAGGGATCCATGGGCATTCATGGTACGGTAGCATACGTCCCCCAACAGCCGTGGATGCAGAACTCTACTGTGCGATACAATATCACGTTTGGTCGTCCATTCGATGAGTACTTCTATAATCGCGTCTTAGACGCTTGTGCACTTTATCAAGATATCAGCACGTTGTCCAATGGAGATATGACGGAGATTGGCGAGAAGGGCATCAGTCTTTCCGGCGGCCAGAAGGCTAGGATTAGCATGGCTCGATCAGTTTATCAGAACCACGAGATATACCTTTTCGATGACCCGCTTTCTGCTGTTGACAGCCATGTTGGAGCTCAGGTATCGTCTACCCTTCTGCATCTTATCGTCCTTATGTTTAGCTCTTCAATCGAGTGATGGGACCCGAAGGCTTGTTGAGAAACAAGACCCGGGTTCTCGTCACCCACGAGCTATCCTACCTCAGAAATGCCGATCACATTATTGTGATGTCCGATGGAAAAATCACTGCTGAGGGAAGCTACTCGGAGATGATGATGACGGGTGCTTTTGCACAGCTACTGGAGGAGTGTGAATCTGAACAGGTGCTGGCTCGTCAGAAGGAGAAAGAGCAGGAATATGAAGGTACTTACATTACAGTATTCCGCAGTCCTTCTGATGCCCATTTTAGATTACAGTAGCGACGATTCGGAGTCCTCGGAATACGGTGGCATGATGGTCCCGGAAGCACCTGTGATCGATCATATGCTTGGCACAAGTCACATGTCTACCGTATCTTGCATTGCCACAAGAAGGCGAATGAGCACTGGCCGTTTCCACCGCCGAAAGAGGTCTACGGCCAGGTCCATGAGCCAGACCTCCTCAAGCGTGTATGGAGGAAGCCGTCAGCAGTCACATGTCGAGAAGGTGGAAACGGGCCGTGTGAAGCCAGCCATCTACTACAGTTACTTTAAAGCCATGGGACTTCTTCTTTTCGCGGCTTTCGTCGTTGGACTGACCCTAAGCACAGTGGGCTCAATGTGTAGAAACTTGTGGCTGAAGGACTGGTATGTGACAAGGACGTCCTCGACTCATAAACTCCTGCTTCTAGGTCGGACGACAACACAGGCGTCCCGGGAGCGAACGGAACTAGGGCGGCCAAGCCGGTCTTCGTTCGCCTTGGCGTTTACGCAGTTGTAGGATTCGCTGAAGTGGGGCTCTTGTTCGTTGGAATGCTCTCGCTTCTGTTTGGTGGTGTTTCTGCTAGTCGCAACCTCCATGCCCCGCTTCTCCACAGCATCTTCCGTGCACCGATGGCCTTCTACGATGTGACTCCATTTGGCCGGATCCTCAATCGCATGGGAAAGGCATGTTATACTCAAGTTCTTAGTGGTCTAAGTAGAGCACCTTTTAGGACATTGAAACGATTGATCTCCTGCTGCCCTTTAACGTGCAGTTCTTCCTCCAGTGCATCCTTCAAGTTATCTCCACTCTCTTCATGATTATGATGTCAACGCCAATCTTTGGTGTCGTTGCGGTTCCACTTGCAATCATGTACTACTTCGCATTACGCTACTACATAGCTACTTCACGCCAACTTAAGCGTCTTGAGTCCATCACCCGTTCGCCCATTTACTCGCATTTGAGTGAGTCGATCCAAGGAGCCGCTTCTATCAGGGCTTATAAACTCGTCGAAAGATTCGCGAAGATCTCGGAGAACAAGGTGGACACTCATGTTCAGGTATTGGATGGGCTCTGCTGGAACAGTCTCTATGTTAACTGTAGTGTCGCTACTTGAACTACGTCGCCAACCGGTGGCTCTCTATTCGCTTGGAATTCATTGGCAACTGTGTGGTGTTGTTCGCCGCACTTTTTGCTGCCATGACTCGTGAAACGAGTTCCGCTGGCTTGATTGGTTTGTCAGTGTCGTATTCTCTAAATGTAAGGTCCCCCTGATTAAGCTCTCTAATGACCTGTCCTGTTCAGATCACCTTCGTGTTGAACTTTGCCGTCCGGCAAATTAGTAAACTTGAAACGAACATTGTATCCGTGGAACGAGTGCAGGAGTACTCGGATGCACCTACTGAGGTATGTGTTCGGTTGAAACCGACAGCAATCAGCTCAACATGTTGGTTTAGGCGGAATGGCGCACTGTACACGGTCGTGAACCTCCTTCAAATTGGCCTTCAGCTGGTAAAATCACCCTCAAGAACTACTCTACAAGATATAGGCAAGGACTTGACCTTGTCGTGCGTGACATAAACGCAGAGATTAACTCTCACGAGAAGGTCGGGATCGTTGGAAGAACAGGAGCTGGTAGGGATACCTTACGTGTCTTTCTCCATCATCCATCCACTTGTAGGGAAGAGCTCCGTCACTCTCGCCCTATTCCGAATGATAGAGCCCGTGGAGGGATCGATTATTATCGACGGGATCGACGTCAGCACGCTGGGACTGCACGATCTCCGTTCCAACATCACAATCATCCCTCAAGACCCAGTGCTCTTCTCTGGAACACTACGGTTTAACCTAGATCCGTTTGGTCGCTACTCCGATGATGAAATCTGGGGGGCGCTCGAATATGCGAACCTTAAGGAGTTCGCCGCCAGTCAGCCCTGCCAGCTGGACCACACGATCACCGAAGGAGGAGATAACATCAGGTAACCTTTCGCCAGTTGATGTTACCATCTTTTGATGATTAGTGTCGGTCAACGTCAGCTAGTGTGCCTAGCTCGTGCCCTTCTGAGGAAATCTAAAGTGCTCGTACTGGACGAAGCCACTGCAGCTGTGGACATGAACACCGATGCGCTGATTCAAAAGACGATTCGAAGTGAATTCCGAGACTCTACAGTACTCACAATCGCCCATAGGTTGAACACCATTATGGATTACGACAGGTAAGCAAGCTACTTGATAAACGGAGCCTCCTATTCGAACATCCTAGGATTATCGTGCTGGATAACGGAAGGGTGCGAGAATTCGACTCTCCCTCGAAATTGTTGGCTAACAAGCGTTCAATCTTTTACTCGATGGTAAAGAGCGCCGGTTTGAGTGGTTCTCCCAACTCTTCCTCTTACTTCTAATCCTACCCCCGCGATTCAATCGGTCTCCCTGGGATACATGTATGTCGGTGCTTGTTGTGTTGATCTTGATATTCTTCTTCTCCTGTTGAATCTGATATACTGTATATTTTATTATAGCTTAATTATTGTATGTAATAAATGTTATGTTTGTGCGGTGGTGTCTTCATGATGCCTTCTTCCCTCGTCGAGGGGTAAGATGAGCGAGGTTACCAGTGAGGAACTTCTGCTGGAAGAAGAGCGACGAAAAGGGCGTCGGTTGGTTGTTCAAGACCTGTTAAAGTGCCTTCGTGATGCCTTTTCCTGGCATCAATTTTGGCCACGTAATTCCCACCGTGTTCAAGTAGTGCTACACATTAAGATCTGTGGTTGTGCGCAGCCAATCCGACCTACGAGTACTCTTGTGGCTCATCCTGCGGAAGATTCTATGTATGTACTGTAAGCGGTTGAAAAGAATTCTTACTCGCACGCGGGAGCTTTTCGACGAAAACAATGGCAAAAAGAGTACGTGTCAATTCATACCCCGCTTCTTGGTTTGCTAGCGAACGTTCCAGATCTGTGCAAAGGATTAAGCGTGCTCAAGAGCACATTCCAAAAATGAACGCTTCCAGCGATTTCAAATACAAATACGCAATCTGCAGACGGTGTTGATCGTTCAAAACGTCCAGGAAATGGAGTTACATGGAAGCGCAGGTGACCATGAATTTGAGTAGGCGGTTCATTGATGAGTGTCTTGGATTTTTTTATATATGTTTATGCATGACGCTTTCCTGAGAGACAAATAACAAAAAAGCTGTCGCGTCCCACAATCTTCGACTGGTGATTTGTCGATAATTGCGAAGGCACAGTTAGACATTTGACGTCGACGTGGATGTCACCCATGTGTACTTCACACGAAGATTCTATATAAAAGAAAATGAAAGAGGGGGAGTTAGAGTACATGAACTTGGAACCCATGCTTTACAACATTTCGTGGAATCACTTTAGCTTGTTGTTTAAGTAATTTCTTTGAAGGATCTTAGCCCTTTTCCGTTATCCCGCACGACCATTATTAGAAAATCGTACAATGCTCCAGTAGATCTCAATTCCAGTATCCCTTGGACGGTCAGAGAACGTAAGATGTGAAAATAAATACCTTAACCAAAGTTATCCCACAGAGCATTGCGCACAATTAGTTAACTAAAGTGAACACTGAAGGATTTCCCCGATAGTTGACTATTGAGTTCTTGAAGCAACAATGAGTGCGTCACATCCGGCAAATAAATGGTTAGTTTCTGTGAATCGGAGATGATCATTGGTATTGTAGTCCCTTTAGCTCCTAACCCAATCATAAAATCCAAAGGTACGTAAATCCCGTGTTTTCCTCAGAAATTGTTCTTTGCTGGGTTTGACACTTACTCACGCGGGTGACTATTCTTACGTGTGTTTTTCTTCTACTTTCACTTCTACTCTAATATAATTATCTGGCAAAAAACGTCTTCATCAAAAACAACTCTACATCCGAGAAACGCACTTTGAGGCTTACTATAAGAAAGAAATGAAGGTCCGCCTCAAGGACCAGAACGCTTGTCTTATTTTCTGGTTTGCTGTCGTGACTTTTAGCAAGTCCAAGTACTTTACGGATTTATATGTGATTAAGTAGTACGGTAGCCATTTATTCTCTTGTTTTTTACGAATGTCCGCTATAAGGGTATGACGTTCTCCATCTTCTAGTCCAGAATTTGTTTCCTGCAGTCATATCTGACAAAGGCTCACTTGCCTCCTCCTGCTTAGCATCCCTGATGGACAGTGAGAGTGGACGCTTTCTTCAATTTCTTTTCTCTAAGCTTCCAATAAGCAGGATAATAGCAAAATTATATCGCTATTCCTTGTAGTGCAACCATCAAATACGAATTTCATTCTTGCAGTTCTTTCACACAGGGCAAACGGACGTTGCCTATGAACTTCCGTCCTCCTTGAAGTGCTCTTGAAGCGTGTTTCCGCAAACACCATAATCCTTAATCCCGTGCGATCTCCAAATAAAAGGCACTTTGCTATTCTTCGCCACTCGTTCCTGCTGCTTCTGTTGAAGCTGCCCCATTTCAGGATGACAGAAATGCTTGTTAGCGAAGAGTACCTGACTGTTCAGCAAGTACTGACCTTCGGGAAGCTGGGATCTATTGTCGTAATGTGCACTATGCTTGTGGGCACAGTAGGAAACTCAGCTCTGCTCTATGTGACGCTTAGGTAAGGAAAAATTCACAGCATATCCACAGATAGGAGGACAAGGTCCTCCATCATAAGGTGGCTGTCAGCTCTGTGAAGTAAAATCACCTCTAAATGATAGCCCTTTACAGATCTCCCAATCTCAAAGGATCGTGCAGCAAGCTCATTGCTCTCCAAGCTTTCACCGACATCGTGACTGCATTCGGTCATCCCATCTTCTTCTACCTCAGCTGGACCGAACAGCTCGTCTCCTTTAGAACTTGCTTCTGGCTCCAGTTCATCCCATGCTCTGGCATGAATTGGTCTACGGCGATGGTCATGTTCATCGGCCTTGATCGTCTCTGTTGCGTGCGCTACCCTACTTGGTATGCCACGCTAAACAAGGCGCGCTACTTGCTTAGCATCTGTGCCTGCTGCTTTGCCTACGATGCACTCAACAAAGTCGTGGCCTACTTTACCATCGTGGATCAGATGACTGTGTGCGTCATTGCCGAAGCCTACAGTGGACTTGGGCGATTTGTTTTCGTCGGATCACAGGTGCTACTTAACATCATGGTCGTTATCGTGTACCAAAAGCTGCGGAGTGAAATGATGGAAGCGCGAAGAACGAGTAGCACGAGAAAGTCGGGAATTTGCTAAGAATGTGTTTAGATCGGATTGGGAATAAGGAAACCAACAAGGTATATAAGGCTGTGAACACAGTGATGATCTGCTACATCCTTGGATGGTTGACAACAATGGTTTCGCTTGGCGTCACAATGATCATAACCTTGGAGTAGGGCGCCGTCTTAATCCATCTCTGATGCTGCCCTCTACATTGTAGCGTATTTCTGACGGTAGCAGTGGAGGCGGTCGTCGGCGTGTTCGCCAACATCAACCTGGCATGCCCACTGATCGTTTACTACTATCGTAGCTCGCTCTATCGGAAAGAGATCTGCAGAGTGTTCGGATTTGCGGACAATGCGGTTTACGCGCAATCGAGCTCGCAGTCAGCTCGGGGTACAGCACAACGTATCAATTCCGTCAATGTACGGCAGCGATCCTCATATAACCTTATACATAAACAGAGAGGTGTTTCAGGTCGTAAGCAGTGACGCTTCAAGAACTACAAAGGCGTGAACCATGTAATTGCTGATCGAAGAGTGCTGTGCAACTTGTGGCAATTTGATTAACTTTTCTGGCGATGATGTGTCTCTTTCCTACCTCCCTCTTATTTTTGCAAACATACATATTTTGCTAAATTGTCGCATTAGTTGGTTGTGTGTTGCTGGTGATGCCTACTCATCTACTCAATGCAATTTGTCGTGTATCTTTGTCCTGAGTAGACTATGCATTCCTGCTTAGAGTTTTCAAAGTAGTCCTACGATACTTATAAGCGTTGAAACAAACAAGAAGCTTATGGCAGGAGGATCTGCTTAGACCTTGTTGCGGGACCAAGAATTATATGACTTTCTTATATACGTCGATTGGAGGACCGCCTTGAATAAGGATCACCTTCATTTTCTCGCGCTTATTAACTTGCTTTTGCAAAACAGGCTTGAAGAATCTGTTGCACTATGAGCTTCAGACCGCTATAGATACGTTTCTCCCGTAAATTTCGTGAAATATACTCACTTTAATGAAACAAATTGATCAATATTCATTGCACACTTGATCATTGCATATGTACACAGAGTCCCGAAAGTATCAGGTACTATCCACTACGTTGGTACCATTGTCAGCATTGGCATCTTCTCCATCTCCTCGATCGGACGTTTCTCGGTTGAGCGGCTAGATGCGTCGAAGCGAAGACCTCATCGGTATTGAGCACGATGTGGAACATGGTCGGGACAGAACTGTCGTTTGGAGGAAGCCGTTGAGAGGACGGCGCACTGGTTTATATAGGGCACCTAACAATCCCTCCTCTACATTTGCTCCTTCCGGCTTCGTAGACGAGCTTCCTGTCCGAGCGGGTGCTTGGAGGGAGTGTCGTTCTGGGCGTCCGGAAGGGAGTGCCATTGAAAAACACCAAAGACGTAAATGATATCTTTAGGAATAGCCAAGGACGGCTTGCTTCGCTAAGTAGATTGTGACGATCATGTAAATGTACACCAGCAGCAGAACTGGTGTATCGCAGTGAATGGGGCGCTAAAATTCTGTCAAGACAACGATAACGGCCAGGTTAGGAACACAAGGGATAACCGCTAGGTTGCTAATGAAGTTAAACTTCAGAGCTTCTGAACTGCATAAACTAAAGTATCCCGTAAACTGCGTTTTACCCATCCCTAAAATGCGTTGGTCCATAAAATAGATTTTTCCAGATTTTTCTGGAAGGTTTTTCTCTTTCGATCCCTAAATTTGATTATTCATCTCTTACCCCCATCACCTTTGAGCTACCATGTACTCGTGCCTCTAGGAAACCCTCCGAAGGACCGCAAACGTCTAATGGAGAGATCCTTCGTTTCTTTGAAATTTATCGCAACACTCAACATATCGCAACACTCAACATAGAGATATCAACTTATACTACATTGGTTAAAGTATATGGGCCAACAAGATCAATGCATCTAGAAACTGCCGGCTCATGCACTTGGCTAGGCCACGAATTCAGCTCAAAAGCTACGTAAGCATGCCAGGAGACCATGTTTTTTCAAAATCTTTTCTAATGGTGGATTACGTAATTCGCTAACAGCTTTTTCCACTTTCGGCCCGCTGGTTAAAGGCTTATCGGACTAATACTTCCGGAAATCTTGCACGCGAAAACATGTATATGAATAGTCGTAGAAGCAAAAAACGAAAAAGTGGATCAGGAGAGTGTTTTTAATGTTGAATGTTTCGCACAGATGTTTGAAAGCCATGTGCTCTTTAAATGGAGAGAAGGGTAGAGCGTAGTGCGCCCAAGAACAACTTATATGTACCGATATATGTAGATATAGATCGACGCAGGCAAACACCATGGCTTTGGAATGAAAACAGTTTCTTATAACGTGCTACCACCTTTTCTCCGAGCACTAGAACTGTATATGCGCTAAAGGAATAGAGAACAAGAAAGAACGGTGACAATTTTCCGAAAAAAGAACGGTCAATTTCGGATTCTGAATCTGTTTTATCGTGACATTAAAATAATGTCCCTTGATTGCTGACGTTTACTGCGAACGTTCCATTTATATCCACCCCCTTCATAAATGCCATTTTCTCGTGGACATAACCCATCACTTCCGGCCGCCGTTTGTAAGTACGTACGGCATTTGGGTAGCGTTTTTATCCAAACATTACTGTGTATTTCCTGATCAGTCTTGTTTTCCAACTTGAGTTGTTCTGTGCATACAGTGTGACTGCTAAATATGGTTTATTAGGGGATGCGTAGTACTGAATACTCCATATTTGTATATGCAAAAATTCGTGGTTACTCGCTTTGAAGGTTGGCATTGAAAGAGAAGGAAATTTCAGGGGATCGTGTTTCTTCTGGATAAATCTGATGTGACCTTCATCGCGAGGAGCCAGAACGTAGCACTCCCTCAAAACACCTTCTTCGATGGGAGGTCCGTCTGTAGGAGCGGAAGCCGGAAATCGACGTTTGAGCTGCTACACATGGCTATAAAAGCCTGGGGCTTTACCGAGTCAATCACTGAGCTTCTTCCAATGATTCATATCGTGTTGAAGAGCGATGACTTCCCCGAGATTGTCCGAGCAGCCACGGCAGGAGAAGCCTTTCGACAAGGCCGTCCAATCAACGTGGCTACAGCTACACGCCAGCGCTGACGTCAACTCTTAAAGCTCGCATGTTTCAAAGGCCGTAGATTTATTATATAATTATTTGGTGCGCCTATGTTCTGAATATTATTTGTCGCATTCAATAAAGGCCTATTTTATTATTGAAATTTACTCTATTACTTTGAGTATATTCCCTTGGTAGTGCAAAAGGTGGCAACTAGAGTCAGCCATTTGACAAGAGGAAATTTCGTAGAATCCAAATCTTCTTAAGGAGCACCGACTTTAAGGTTTACCTATGTGAATGGAAAATTAACAGGCGAATGGACGAATGCCCTAAATGGACACATCCACAAGCACAATATGATTCCCTCAAGCTTGAAACATGCATTACATACGCACTAACATAGCCACACAATACATAAACACATGGATGGAAATTAAGGAGAATAACTGACACTCTGCACAGTAATCCATCCATCAGTCACAAAACATGTAAATCATAATGGTCATAATCCAGGTGCTGTAAGGATCGACAAAAAAATCCGGACAGTGTTAGCAATGCATGTGTAACGATCACTGATTTGTTCTGAGCTGCTGAGAGATGAGTCATGGAGTGAGATAACATTTATCATCGGATGCACATGATGTGGTGATACATCCGGGAAAACATTATCCACATTACTGCACATATTATTTACGTTGGTTGTAGCACTCGCAAATGAGGTCTGACCTTCTCGAAAAGTTGGCATTTCTTTATAGAGTGACACGAAATATTTATATGACGCCATAATTACAGGTCCTGCTACACAGCTGAATCATCGCGCTTAAAGATTGCAGGATTCTTCCGGAAAATTTGAGTGTTTTAAGCTAAAATTTCACACTTTAGATCCGGATTTTGCAATCGAGATAGGATAGTTCTGGTGCTGAGTGTTGGGTCTTAAGGCTCGGCCACGATTCGTTCACGTCCACGTCCACGTCCACGTTTTTGTTCACGTAGGTGGCCACGATTGTTCGCGTCCACGTCTACGTCCACGTCCACGTCCACGGACTCCGAACAACAAAAAACGCCGAACGTCGTCGGCGTTTTTTATTGCGCACTGCCGCTGATCTTCTGGGTATCGCATGCGTTTGCGGTTTTTTGCCTTCGCATAGGGTTTTCAACTGGCTTAAGCATATGCTACTACATTTGGCCAAATTTTTCAAAATTTTGTGGTTTTTTTGTTTTTTCACTAAATTGATATTTGTGAGGGTGGCCACGATTTCATAGGTGGACGCGGATGCAGATAAAGACGAGGACGTGGACGTAGACGTGGACGTGAACGAATCGTGGCCGAGCCTTTAAACTGTATGATGAATTTCGAGCAGACATGTAAACAAAGAAGTGAACTTCCAGCTTCAGGGACACATAAATAGAAACGTTGAAAAGTATGGAAATATTCCAATGGATCACGCCAGGAGAAGCCTTCTTGTCGGCCGGAAATAGATTTTGCAGACGGTCCCCAGGAGATGGTCTTCGCAAGTATCTTGCAAGTTCGATTCACTTCATTCATGAAAGTTTCACCACATTAATGAAATGACTTATTCATTTATAGAGTAGAGATTGAGGGGGTAGTGTATAAATAAATGCTTCTTGTAAGGGCACAGACGAGGTTTCCGCCCGAATTGACAGAGATCGCGGCGCAAGACTTAAGTTCTAGACAGACGTAAAGTTAGGCTAATATGCCTTAGGAAATGCGTCTTATCCAAAAGATCACAAAGCGCAGTAGCGGTAAACTGGATGGCTGGCAATGACAAATTGTGAGCACATTAAAAACATTAAAATGAGATGTTCGATCTTCGTGCAATCAAAATAGGCATCTGCACAGGAACTCCTACTACGTCCTGCTTCTTTCATACAGAGATGAGAGCCCGATGCTTGAGTACGGGCTGGGATACACCTATTTAGTTATACACCAACTGCTACTCGCATTTGAAAAGGCACTTCGCAAGGTTCCCCACCCTAAAGCGTTGTCCCAACATCTTTTTTAGAGGGATCCCTTCTAAGGCTTTTTTGTGAGCTTTCCACTTACTGTCTGAGATTTCTACACATACTATTGATACTTTCTTTTGTTTAGTTTAAGCATTTTTTACCCTGATAACATTATGCTAACATTATTCCTGGAAAGATCATTTATCTTGAGCTGTTCGTAGACGTCAGCTTTGGTTTCTTTACGGTTGTCACATTCGCACGACCATCCAAGTTCGCTAAACCGTGAGAATCGCTAAACCTTATGAAGGATTAATGTACCGATGATGGTTCCACTTCTTGCAATGGGGACTATAGACACTTCACCATCCAATTGCCTTCACACATGCTTAGGATCAATAGCTCTTGCCCACATAGCTTTTGCTGATAGCTCATGAACCTTGAATCTCCCAGAAGACCATTTGTCCCCTGTATTCAATTGCTTTAGGACCAAAAGTCTTAAGTTCCTTATTATTTTATTGAAAGAACTCAAAATAACAACAGAAGTGATGAAAATGTGGGATTTGGAGTCGGTTCGCCATGGAGAGCTTCGATCGTATAAACTTGCGAGAATCCGCATCGCCGAGATGGTCTTACCGGACACGTCGTTTACCTTCTGGTGCCGCTACTATTTGAACCGGAATTTCATCGCTCTTCAGCACGATGTGAATCATTGGAAGACGCACAACTGTCGACATAGTGAAGATATGGCGGCTTTTATAGCCATGTGTAGCAGCTCAAACGTAGATTTCCGGCTTCCGCTCCAACAGACGGACGTCCCATCGAAGAAGGTGTTTTGCGGGAGTGCTACGTTCTGGTTTCCTGCAACAAAGGCCACATACGATTTATCCAGGAAAAAATATGTTTTCCGATTAACGTAGTGCACGTATTTATACCCTTACACGTATACCATGCGAAGTAGTTACTTTAAAAAATGGAACTATTTTAAGCGATGGAGACAGACACTGAGGATCTTCAGAAGTATCCACATCAATGCTGCATAAGATCGAAGTTCTGAGTACAATGTGCCCTTAACTTCCTGTTTCTTCTTCTGCTTACTTCCATTCTTTGTTTCCAGTTACAAAGGGTCTAAGCTAATCTATTAGTCAGTCCTTCGATTCTGCAATTTTATCACCGCGTTTTAACCATGAGTAATCTGTCCTGACCTATCTGGCCAGGCGGAAACTCCACATTAGCAAATGCCATCAATTAGCTAAGCAGTTCGTTTAGATAAATACCACACGTCAGCATCTTTCGCACATGCAGTTCGTTGATTCGTCCTTTATTCGTTGATTGAAAATAGGAGCACAGGAGCTGCATATAAGAGAATATGACTCGTTCGATTCCAAGTCTTAGAGGATCCGCTTTGGACACCTTTTCTGTCGATTTTTCCTTTGGACGTCGATTGGACGATAATAATGGAAAAGAAGATGTACACAATTATAACACAATATATATTACATCTAATGGTTTTTCTACATGCATATGTTAGATCTCATTTAGCTGACGAGTCGGTCTTTGCACGAGTTGCAAAAGCAGTAATTTCTTCGCGGTCCTTGAATGGCAAGTCAGTTGGTGATGGTGCTAGAGTTCGTAGATTCCGAAGCGTTTCGCACTCGCTGCTTCATCGCTGGTGGCGTCCGAGAGCGCGGAAGAAGTTGTTGTTGTAGGCGAGAAGGCTACGGAATACGGCATCGTACTGCTGCAGTCCATACCATCTTCAGAGCTGGGCACAGACTAGTACGTTGACGATGTTGAAGTTCCACGGCTGCAGAGAAGGCTAGAGAAGTCTGCAGAGAAGGGCAAAGTCATGAAAGTCAGAAAGTCACTGTCAGAAAGTCACTGCGTTCCCGGTATATACATGCATGTGCTTAAATATTCGAGGAAGTGCATCTTGTGATATCTTGCTTTACATATTTTAAATATCCTCCGATAGTGCATATGCCTGATGTACACGTATGCTCATGGCGTGGACAGAATATGCATAATAACAATAGAGACTTCATTATACACGTAAATATCATGGCACATCGTACATTTTTCGCAGCGATCGCCACCACTTATATTTTTCCTTTGACGTATCGGTCAAAACAGCGCTGATCGGCCACGTTGACAAAGTAGCTGCGTATGTGCCCCACGTTCACCAGATTAATAAACAAGTATCGCCCCTCCTTAACAATCCGCTTCATGAACCTTCCAAATTCAGCCTTCAAATTCTCTTCCGGGTGGTGGAATTCACCGTTCCACTGGCAGATCGTGTATCCTGCACGATCGAGTTTACCGTCGACGTAGAAGTAGTCAAGCATGGAGTACTCTGCGTACTCGACGTCAAGAAACAGTTCGTCGATGACTTTATCCTTGGGAACGTGTGCCTTCTCCTCCAGAAATGAAATGAATTCGACGTGCGAAAAGTTCTTCAATGTGTACTGTTCGGTATTTGGGTCTGAAAAAGTATGGCTCAAGTATGATGGCGGCGTGGAACACGGGGCTCATGTAATTAGCAGTGTCAGCTATATAACGAACGTTTGAGGCATATATCATTGTTATCATTGGTGCCTAGCACAAACGCCAAACGATTGCAAAACCTTTAAAGCATATGCCGTTAAGGTTTAAAGCATTTAAAGCATAGCATGGTTATTTCGCGGTAACAGGAGTACTAACGATGGTACTCCTTTAAGATAACACTCCATACTCGAAGGAAATCTTCCATAAACCTTAGTGAAAGACATTTCATCGTGTAACACTTACCCTCCTTAACCATCGTTTTCTCCACGCGAGTGCTGTTTCCCACCGCAAACGGGAAATACTCTCCGATAGGCTTAAAGATTTCTTTATTCTTCGTTGTGATTGGATCGGCCGCTTGGAATTTACACTTATCCTTGTACTTATCCCTTAGCTGAGTTTCAACTGTCACATCATGTCCAATTCCCAGCGTGATGATATGGCAGTCGCTGAACTAAACTAGCGCCGTCCAAAGTTCCAAAGTGAGCTGATCGGCCTACCTCGTTCATGTCAATAGGATCCATGTGGTACTTCACTTCGTCGTTGTTTTTGTAAGGCGTAATATGGTCCTTGTTTAGATGGATCACACTGTTACAGTAATCCTGGGCAGATGTTATTTTGTCCCAAACTTCTTTATCTTCTAATTCGAGAAGTGATATGTGGATGCATTGGCTGAAGCGATGGTAACGCTCGTCTTTGTAGGGCGGTGAAGACTAAGCCGTCACTCGAATGGTGTCCAGAACATCAGCAACAACAAACCTCTTTCACTGCTGAAGGGAGCTTAGGAAATTTCAATGGCTCCTGGCTTTCCTGTAGATGAATATAAACAGTAATTAACACGAGGAATCCCGCAAAGAAAATGACAGCATTCCGTGTGCTGGTCATCTTTCTGCCGAGATTCCTTAAGGAGAAAGCCAGTGTTCAGCAGCACACTGAGCCGACTGAATAACGGAACCAGTGAAAGGTCGACGACAGGAGTCAACATGTGATGTTGGCGAAAACAGCAAATGTAATGCAAGTAGGATTAGCATTGATCAGTTGAGCTGAGCGTGAAAACAGAATGGTAGCTCTGTTCGGAGCTACCGATATGACAGTGTGCAAGTTGAAGGGAAGTGCCATTATCGAACGGTTTCATTGACCGAGGGTGAAGTGGTGGAAACAACTTTTAGAGAAGGTGGTTCTTAAGGTGAACATCGAACCTCACACCGTAGATTAGCATTAATTGATTTACCTGTTTGTTTATTGTGAGAAATGATCGTCACGGCTAGAAAAATGGCGAAACACACGAGGAGAAGACCCTTGGAGTGCGACTTAACTGTGATATCCAATAAACCGTGACCTAATTGACCATTTTCCGCTGCGATCTGAGAACATATATCTGATGTTCACATAGCAACTACCTTCTTCTTTTCCGTTTTTTTTCAGGTTCCCGCCTTGATATGACTTTTATTCTTAGCTCCGGGAACTCTAGAGAACCTCCCCTGTTTTTGTGTGAAATGGTCATTACGGCTAGAACAGAAAAGACCCTTCGGGTGTGACCTAACTATAATACTTAACATTTAATAAACTGTAGCTTATCTGGCCTTCTATTGCAGTAGCCCAAGTCAGCATTGAGAGTCTTTTGGTTGTGATTCTTATATTTCTCCCGTCAACTGCCACTCCTCTTATACTTCTGAAAAAAATCTTCTTGTTTCATCGCCTTTTCCTCTGCCCACAACATCGAGAAATACGGAAATTTATCAAAATGCTACACAAAGGAAAGACACGGGTGTATTGTCATTAATGTTATTCACAGGAAGACCGTGTCATTCTCAAAGGCAGCAAGGGTGTTATGCTCGTCTCGACTTATTATTCAAGTGCGCGGCCATTCAATCCAACGGCTTTCCCGGAATGAACGAGTAATTCATGTGTGGGAGGAGCACTTTGGTAACCTCAACATCTTCACCTTAGGTCCGCCCATCAACATGATATGGTCTAAGAAGCACGTATATCGAAAAGAATCGCCTTGCGACTGTAACTGCTCCAATTTCTGTCCGCACATTAGTTCTCATGGGTTTATTCGGCGTTTTGATAGCGATGACCTTTTTGAACATCGTTTCTGGGCATCTCCTGCAGGTGCTGCCTCCATCTGAGCAATCGTCGCCGATGACTGTCACCCCAACACCTCCACCGTCGGCGGACATGACCAAGCAAGCAGCCCTGACCCGTGGCCAACGCGGTCCTCGTCCACTGGGTCTTCCGTAGAAGGACTGTTAGATGCTCAAAAGGAAATGGCGAAAACCATGAAGAACGCGTCAAAGAAGATCGGCGCTTATTCTTAAGTTTACTTACTTGGACACACAACGCGCTTTACGAAGAACGCCCGTGGGTGCTGTCCCTCGTGGAAGCTGGCTCCAGTCAGCGCTAACGTCTCGGCGGCATTATAATTAATGACAATGGCGGTTGTTGTTTGTTGTTTTTCGCATCGTTCCTCCCAGGAAAAATAAAAGGATATCTCCAGGACAGATAGCGCTTATTGTTCACTCATGAGAATCCTTCCGTGTTCCCTGGAAATTTAATTCTATTATATTTCTTGATAAATGTCTGACAATGTGATTGACCGCATCTTATTCACTGAACAGATTAGCGTAAAAGGACGATAAGAGAAGTGCGGCTACGGTGGGACAAGAGAAGTAAAGGTCGCTACGAAATGAAGCGTGCGAACGAGGCGTCTACTTGGCTCGATCTATGTATAGGCTTTCATTTATGATCGTCCTGGCTCCTCGAACACAGATAAAAACCCCAGAGAAGTAGTTCCCTTGTCACCGACAAGAAGATGACTTTGCCTTCGCCATCAGCAGCGCAGATTTTTTTTATTATGCTGACGTATATTGTTGTATTCTCAAGATGGAAGGTACATAGATCTTTGGTATGGGAACCGGTCAAATTCCTTTACAATGAACACACTTTATCAGGTCCTTATTCGATCTACAATTTTCATCGTTTGTTTACAATCCACAAGAAAGTAGTACAAGGCAGCGAGGGATCATTATTTGACACATCATTTGGTTGCTTTGGACTTATGGCTAAACTTATACATAGTCTCTTTACCTTATTTGAACCTAGTCTCTACGAAAGGAAGCTTCTGTATATCGCGTAGCAGTGTTTATTTTTCCAACCGTAACCGCAAACATTTTCTACTTTGCGAACTTTGAAAGAGAGGTGAAAACAAAAGACAAACAAGATTACAGTAAATGCTGAACTTGCGATATTTCAAAGTGTCGCCAACGTGGACTCAATATGTTCCCGGAGGAGATTATATGTATGTTCTTAAATGTGAAGTAGGCAGCATGGGAGAGTCCTCGTAAAAGGCAATAAGTTTAGGAGGTGCTGATCTGCCACAGATTAAGTGGAAACTGAACTACAGCGATACGACGATATAATGAATGAGGAAAAGTGCTCATTAACAATTGTTGGCTGTTTTCAACGTTCTCCTTTTCCAGAATACCACCTTCTTGAGAGATTTGTTAAACTCGTATAACAGCCCTTGGTCAAAAGAACTTCACAAAGTACAACGGTTTTTTAGCCTAAGAAAACAAAGAAAAACGTTTCTGGAAGGTCCTTATGGTCAAAAGGAAACAACCAGTCAACAAGAAATGCATGAAATGTAGAACATGGATTGGCTTAAGAACTCTGCTGGGTACGGTGACTTGTCCACCAGTCACCAGATAGCGCGTTAAACAAGGAATGCGCTACAAGATCCTTGTTCAATTTCCACCTAACTGCAAGGGTGGCTTCTCTGAATTGAAAAAGTTGTAGTTACGAAGAAGCTGAACATAAAACATTATAGCGTGTTATCGTGGATCAAGGATCAAACATTATTCGTAATCAAGGCTCTTTTTAAAAGAATTTTCAGCGCAGTTGCAGTAAAGTCCCTTCTTTGTCAGCTTTCTAAGCTCAAGTCATCCTACCGGGCAGTGACTGAAATAGTACCGCATTAGGATAGGTTCACTCCCATGTATGCATACACAGCCAGTTTTTCCGAATGCTCTTAGCTTAGTAATGTCGCAAAAAAACAACATCTCTCATGCTTCTGAATAGAATACAAAGCAAAGGCGAATGTAGCGCTTTATGAGCTACAATCTGCTGCTGATATAAAGGCCTGCATCCTACTGTCCACCATTCATCATGGATCCCTCGTACTACCCGCTCTACAATCGCGTTCTTGATATCACTGCCGCCATTCATCTGCCCGTCAAGATCTTCACTATCCTGATAGTGGTCCGCCACTCTCCGCCGACTATGCGTTTTCTGTCCGCCTGCCTTCTCAACGGACTGCTCTGGAACTTTGCCGCCAATCTCATCTTCACCTTTATGCACTTCTACCCTCTGTACCCGGCAGAGTGCTTCCGAGTCGAAGGCCCGCTGAGTGCTTTGAGCAACGAGGTGGTCGGCCACGTCATGTTCCTTCTGCTCTTCATCTGCATTCTGAACTGCTTAAATGCGATGGGAGGGACGTTTGTCTACCGCTACTTCTTGTTTGCTTATCCCATCGAAGTACACAGACTAAAGCGCCTGGTCTTTGCTATTTACATGATATTCCACGTAAGCATCACGGCTGCCACTGCCTGGCTCTACTGGCTCTGGTCCACGCCTCGTGCCAAGTACCCAGTGCAGGGGGTACAGTGGAAGGACAGCACTGTCTTCTGCTTTAAGCCTTGTGGCCCCGAGAAGGCGATTGCTCTCTACGCTCTATTCTCTGGTTTAGGCCTAGCTGTGTTTGTCGGCGGATTTTTCTGTATTCTGCTATTTGTTAGCATCTACAGGCAGAAGGGAAAAGTCCAACAAGCGCGACTGGATAGCCATAGGAAGATACTGCTGCTCCTACTCGCGGCCACAGCATTCCCTGTCGTCTTTGGAGCCGTTCCGCTGGCGGTGGCAGTCATGACCACCGTGGATCCATACATGGCCAACGCTCAAGAAGTTTGCATCGTCAGCATTGTGATGCTGTGCAACCATGGAACCTTGTATTCGATCGCTTTGTTGGTGGCGCTGAAGCCGTATCGACAAGCAGTTCAAGGCCTTCTCAAGAAGGTCCTGCAGCCCAAAGGCAACGACGTTACGGATGTGCCAAAACCATTGTTCTCTATTAGATATGATTAATAGAGTGAAACGATGTTCGTGAGAAGAAGAAAGGCAAAGAGGGAGCACATGTTGCTGGTTTACTGTAGAATGACGATGGCTTCATGGGCAACCTTTTATCTGCTGTGGAGCTTTGAAGAGCGAGCTTGTTTGCCTCAACATGTATCGTAGAGCTATAAACATCTGCAGATTATTTCTCTTTAAGTAGCTTATGTTGTTGCTCCACAGGATGAACAAGAACGTGTTACTGGGATTTTGCAAAAGTAGATCGCGGAGAACATGCTGTATTTTTGGTTTAACAGTTTAACAGAATGCGGACCATCGAAAGTTTCAAAAACCTTCAGGAAACTACCATACCGTTCTCTACAGAACGCACAGAAGGTATACGAAACCCTCCCCAGAACATGCGTTTTGCAGAATACACTAATTGAATTAAGGAACCCGACGCCTTTCACCTTTTGCGTATTGGTCTACTTTTACTGGCCTATTTCTTTGTCCATATGCCCAGGCTACACGCAGTAACACGGCAAAGTTCTAGAAAATTCAACATAGACGTTTTTGGTCGGATTGTTTGCGAACGACATAAGCTGCCTAAAGAGACAAAAATCGCAGTAGGCTTTATTTGCTACGCTCTTTAGGATTTATGCATATTTATGCCAATAAGCTCGTTCTTTGGAACTCTGGAGCACATAAAAAGCTGCCTCTCCAGAAGGGCAGCATCATTCGGGAGCAGCAACATGAACTCCTTCTTCGTGTTCTTCTTTCTTACGACTACAGCTGTGGTGAGAAACGTGGCTACAGCAGGAAACAAGTTATTAACCACTTCAGGCGTTTGCTGATCTGGGTGGCGTTGTTTCCGGCCTAACTGGCACACTTTCGGGTGCCACGCAGGGACTGCATCTGGGTCAACTGCTCCAGGGAATTGTGGGCGGAGTTCAAGACGCCACCTCGGGACTTCCTATCGTCGGAGGACTCCTCGCTGGACTCCCGCTCGGAGGAATCATTGGCATCATCATCGCCCTTATCAAGGCCATTCTTGATCTGCGTATGTTTCCGGGCATACGCATCTACTATCGAGACAATTTTAGTGATTGCACTGCTCGTCGGCCTTCCCAGCGTTGGCGGAGTCGCTGGAAACATAACCCAGATTTTGGAAGGCGCGCTTTGAACTTCGGTCACAAGATTGAATGTGGGCCGATTGTCATTTGTAATATGTTCTTGTATTACAAGTGCTGGGTGAAATAAATGGAGAAGGGAAAACTGTTGGTCCAGGTCCAAAGTTCAGCTACACTTCTTGTTTAGACTTGTTCCACGGTGCTTGCAATTTATTCGTTTTCGATGGGTATATGCACTACGTTAAGTGCAGAGTCCGCTACGGTTTAAGTTTAAGAAAGTTTGCGTTGGAAAAATAACACTTTATGACATTCAAACCATATGCCAAACCAAAAATAGTATCAACGCATGCGGCGCCAAGGTTTCTGTTACCCGAACAACGATTTCACCGTCTACAGGACAACCTTATACGAGAACAGTAGTCTTTATCTACCCCAGAGTTGGAGAGTAATAACTAATTTGTTTGTGATATCATATAAATTGTATTAAAACTTATCAATATAAACTGTCCTGATTCCAACTAGTTCACCTTGTGGGCCCATGATAGGGGCTGCACACTGTAAAAAATTGCAGTTCATTGTGTCCGAAGTTGGGGTTTTCCGAACCAACTGCGAAGCCATATGCGTAAGTTATTGCCAAGACGAAGTCGCTAAGAAATTCATCTGTACGGGGCTCTTTTCTTTGGCCTTGCACGTTCCCGTAAGAAAGTGCCCTACACTGTTCTCTAGAAAGTACTGACAGGTTTGCCTTGCCTGTTAAGGGGCTCACCGTAGACAGTCTCGGGCTGCGCCCGCGTGGCTGTAGGTGACGGAATTTTGCTGCGTACGGGAGACGAAGCCACTGCTAACAATAAGCTATACAGAATTTGGCGGTGAGATGTTCACCTTTGGCGCAGTGATGTATTTGTTTGCTCCTATTCCCAAAACATCAAAGTTGTTTATCAAATTGTTGTAAAGAAGATAAGCTGCCTAAAGGGACAAAAATTGCAGCGATTTTTTATTTGTCAGGATTTTTATGATACACGCTGAAGCAGATAAGCGCGTTCTTTGAAACTTTGGAGCATATAAAAGGCTGTCCGTCCTGGATTCTACCATCATTCGACAACAGGCAGTGAAGATGAACTCCTTCCTCGCATTCCTTCTTCTCGCCACTACAGCTGTGGTAAGAAAAGCGACCACGGCGTGGCTAGGATAAGTGACCACTTCAGGTCTTCGCTGATCTGGGTGGCCTCCTCTCCGGCGCTACTGGAGGTGACGATCATGATGGCGATCAAGATAGCGATCAGGGTGGAGTGCACCTTGGCGGACTGCTTCAGGGCC
The DNA here is from genome assembly GCA_016648015.1 of Steinernema khuongi. Taxonomy (NCBI): domain Eukaryota; kingdom Metazoa; phylum Nematoda; class Chromadorea; order Rhabditida; family Steinernematidae; genus Steinernema; species Steinernema khuongi. The sequence continues at coordinate 1,504 of JADLIF010000813.1, read as the reverse complement.
TTGTGGGCACCGTGCAAAACGCAACCTCGGGACTTCCCGTCGTCGGAGGACTCATCAAGGGACTTCCGCTCGGAGGAATCATTGGCATCATCATTGCCCTCATCAAGACAGTTCTTGATCTGCGTATGTTTTAGGATAAGAGTATCAAATGTCTCCGTTCGTAATTTCAGTGACTGCACTACTCGCTGGCGTTCCCATTGTTGGTGGAGCGGCTGGAAACCTCACCGACATCTTGAAAGACGCTCTATAAGCTCGAGACTGATGGACGAACATCTTCTGTGAAGCTATTGTCTTTTGTAATACGCTCTTGCATGTCAAGTGCTTGGTTGAATAAATGGAGGTGGGTATGCTATTGGTGCGGTTTTGATCAGATGAATCGCTGATCGATCGTTGGGATCTTTTGATGCACCTATCTTCCAGCACACTACCAGAGATATCCTCCTAAACCAAACAAGGCTAGCTGAATGAATGAACACCCGGTTCCCACAAAGTCACGGATGATACCTTATGATTCCACAATCTTCGTGCGTTCTATGAATGCCCACCAGTGGTTAATTGCTTCGTTCCTTCCGTTTTATCGAGAAAGACTATACTCCTAGGCTAATTACTGGTGCACTTCGTCCGAACACCGACGATCTGGAAAAGTATTGTTATTTAAAAGGCAGCACACGCTCAGTGGGACCTCAACTCGGCGAATAGAACGATGCTGTTCCGTGCGATTCTCACTCTCGTCTTGCTCCTTGCCACGACTTGTCTCGTCTCGGCCTACTTTCCCATCTATCGCGCTATACCACACGAACCGGAGGATAATCCAGTGAGACTCGCCTGATCGCACATGTTCTGTAGTAATCGGAAACAGCCTTTAGGAAAGACCTTCGCTGACCAACGTACTCAAGAAAGCGCGCCTCTGTCTCACCTGGGACAACGTGCCATTCTTCGTTCTTCTCCAGAAGGGCTCGGCACAGCACGCAAGCTGGCGTCAACATCTCACCGGTATGTGCTGAGACCTGAGAGGTGGCTATAGTGAAAGCGACTCTGAAGAACCGACAACGCTGAAGAGCATACGGAGTATGGACAAAACATTCGATATGACGTTTTATAGTAAATGTTTACTCGAATAAAGGAAACTTGTGATTCTTTTAGTAGATTAACGCGGACCAAATGATGACTATTCCTTTTCACCGCAACAGTTCAACTCCACTGTTTTTGTAGTGCGTTTTAGTCAATTCACAAGATATAGGTAAGCTAATGAAGTGATGTGTGCTAAGGCGCAGCGATAGTTTGGAATGATTTTACGAATACAGTGAATTCCTATGCTACGTTTACCAAACATAAGAATGAGCGCTTTCAGTAACTCGTCCAGGGCCCTTAGAATGACCTTAAAGGGACAGTCCGGTCAGAAAAATTTTTCAACTTTTTTGGCTCCATCGTGTTCTACGCGACTAAACAAGCAACTTTTGTTCGAGCACCCCATCATTTCAACGCAACCACAAAAAGTTATGGC
>JADLIF010000811.1:0-19045 GCA_016648015.1 Steinernema khuongi | reverse complement strand
CCTCGTTTTCTGCGTTAGGGTCGGTGCTCCACTCGTCCAAGTCGAGGTCCGGGTGCTTCAGTCCGAAAATGCCGAATTCAAAATCGGAATTTAGCCATTTACGAACGAATTCCCTGACGATATGAGCACTTACGTCACTTATGTCATAAATTTTCAAGCTCTCCAGTTGAGGCTGGCGCAGAAGCTCTTCGACAGAGTCCCACAGAGAAGGCGGACTCTTCCCCGTGATGACAAGATGCTCCAAAGATCGCAGTGAGATCTGATGTCTTATGAACTCTTCGGTTCGGTGGTCAACGTACGGAATAAAAACCTCGATTAAAGGAATCCTCGACCAGTTGGTGCCAAGGAAGCGTTCGCAGAACGTCTTACCAATATCCTGAACATTCTCTACAGCAAACAAGCGGAAGAGTCGTCGGTGATAGCGCGGCAGAATCTTTAGAATCCTTTCGAGGGAATCCTCCCAGATGAAGAAATCGGTGTCCAGATTATCTATGACCACTACGAGATAAACATACTCATACTTCGTTAAATCGACGAGCCTTTGATTTGGCTTCTTCCCAACGGAAAACTTCCATTTGTCTCCGTTTTTGGAAGCGTAAAGAGGAATCCTCCGACGCTTCTCCAAATGCACTTGACAGACCTTTGTCAGAGCAGAAGGAGCCATCTCGGAAGAGATCTGCCCGAGGTCCCAGTGCTCGAGCTGCGAGGCTAAACTGTCGTAGAACAGGAACGGGAGCGAGTCCATGGTCGAATGAAGAGCCAGAGCGATGTGCAGTCAAAGTCATGGAGTGCAAGTTAACACCAGCAGAGGTGTTGTGAGGGCGCGAGTTCCTGCATCATTAGATCGCAAAGTTGACGGAAACAATGTGGCGTCGTTTCAAAGGAGATGAACTTCCTCGGATCCCTGGAATCGTTCACAGTAGTGCCTACAGTATCTGCAGTGTGATACCAAAGTTTGAATTTCCGTCGTAGTTTTCCACTTATTCTGACGCATTCTGACGATGGACTCACAGCGCTGCTGTAAGTCCATCACACTTCTGCCCTCACAGTTCTCACGTCACAGCTCGTCACACTCACAGCTTCCAGGTGAGTTTTCCTCCTCGATAAATGTCTAACATTGCGGTCTTTGAGCTAAATGCTCATCGGATCAGCGTTCAAGTGTGTGGGAGTGTGAGGGCGTCCGTGCCTACGGTAGGCTATGATCTTCGGTCCGCAACTCTGAGACCCTGGGGATCCTTCCACGAACAATGTTGCATGGCGCAACACAAGAGAAACGAGAGAACAAAGGACGTTCGCGGAGATCTCCCCGTGGCGATGTTGCACAGCGCCGACAGCACGGACTGTCAATGTTTTGACTAGCTGCATCGGCCACTCCGAAAACAAGCACGTGCCAGTCCGTGACACGTCGGCTAAGCATGACAGTCGCGTTGTCACATTCTAGGCGCTTCTTAGCACACGCGCGATGTGACAGGACTACTGTAGGCGACCGAGTTTTGGTGGGCAGATTGGAGCCCCCTGCTTGATGATTGGGCCGTAGAGTTTTGTTAGCTCTGAATCTTCTTGGGATTACCACAGCAGCTCGATCAATGGCGACTTTATGGGAGCTTGAAGGTGACGATGGGGAGAAACTCTGGCGAAGAATGACTGCTTATCTTTAGTTCTAAGAGCGTAAAGCTGTGGAATGGGTGGGTAGGAAAGAGCGATCGTGGCAGGACTGTGAGAGGAAGAAATGCCCATCTCTACCCTCCACCTTCTTCACTGGAGGACATTTTCCCAATGGCACAAAGTGATTGGTAAGCTTATATCTCTCGGGGTGTCACCTTGGGGCACTGGACACGACGCCTGTCCTGTAGGCGTCATGTGCGCAACCAAATCGGGGGTCATCGCCGTGTCGAAGCCGAAAGAGGTTCGCTGAATTTTAGCATTCGGCGTCGTGTCCATCACTCGATTTTGCTAGAGTTATTTGACGGTCTTTAGTTCTGAGCCAAGAATCGCCTCGTAACTGGATGTTGGCGGCAGCTTTGTCGAAGTTGACCTGTGCCTTCGTTAAATCGAATATTCAATGCTTGAGGTTCGGTTTGCGCGTTTCCATGGTTGCATTTCCAATATCACCTATTCTAAAGGACAATATAGCGGGTTTGTTTGTTGTTCTCTCAACGTTCGAGAGTTCAAAAATAAGTGCTACAGAGATCGAATTCTTCACCTTCACAGCTTTGTCCCTAGTATTTTCTAGCCCAAGCCAAGTCCTTTACAGCAGCTCACAAGGGCGTCAGATATAACTTTTTATCCGCTGACAAATAGTACAGAAGAAGCTATCATAGATACTGGGACTATTCTGGGTACATGGCGTGAAAAGACGTCGGGAGTGTACAGTGACGGCGAGGATAATATACAGACTATTTGTGAATAAATACATTCGTGGAAAGACGAAGATTCTTTGGGTGTAGGGGCGGTGGTCAGCTGGCTACGGTAGGAAGAGTGAAAGAACTGGTTAGTACAGCATACTGTACAGTATACCCTATATGGAAAGAGCCGACGACGGGGTCGCGGCGAACCCGAGAAGCGCATGCCTTGAAGAGAAAACGCAGAGAGGGAGAGAGCTTATTAATTATTAATTATTAGGGAGGGGGAGTTGTACAAGAGGGCTACGGGGCGGAGGATTACGGTAGGGAGAATCATGCTGACTATACATACACTGATTAGTCGTAGAAGAGTGCTTGGGCGTTCTTGGGGAGGGAGGGAGGTCTAAGGGGAGGCGATGCGATTCGGAGTTCGGAAAAGAGGCTGCTGCGGGCGAGGAGGAAGGAGGGGTACGGTGGACTACGGTAGGGTGGGTGCGCGCTAGTTGATGGTGCGGATGCCGGCGCGGGCGCAGTACATGACGACGTTCCAGTTGGAGAGGCACACCAGGTCGTTCTTCTCGATGGTCCCGACGCGGTCGCCGGAGCGCGCGATGTTGCACATGCGGAGGCACCTGGAACGGGGTACTGTAAGACACAGGGGTACGGTAGGACTGATTCAGAGGCTTTGGGGAAGCGCTTAGATTTGGGTGAGTGATAGGTCTCAATTCAAATGGCCTCCAGTGGCGCTTAATTGGAATGACCTCATTAGGGAAATGGGTCCTAAAACTTTGGAAGAAGATGGCGACGATCCTACGACCTCACGAGACGGACAACAGGGCCTTCTTGGCTTAGAAAGAGAGGTGCTTACCGGTCACCGACGCCGAGTTCCGAGCCGTTGAGGCCGAGGGTGCGACAGCACTGGCGGTTGTCGCGGTTCTGGTTGGCGCAGTAGAGGACCTTGCTGAGGTACTTGAGGTCGCAGCCGTCGGTCTGCACGGCGGAGATGAGCGTCTCGGCGGCGACGTGCTCCCTGTGCTCGTACTGGCACAGGCTGTGGCAGTTGGCGGGCACGTGCTGCTGGCAGCAGCTCAAGAAGAGGTCGTCGACGTTCTTGCGGGAGAGGCAGGGCGAGAAGGGAGGCTTGGAACGGGCGGTGCCGCACTCCCCGCTCAGGTCGGCGTCGGAGACTTCGGTGATGGGGTACTGGGAGCGGACGAGGTCGTAGTCGCCGCCGGAGCGCGAAGGGGCTGTCTTGGAGGGGCCGTTCTGCTCGACGAAGCCTTCGGAGGGGAGGGGCGCCGAGGGGGAGCGGGTGTCAGAAGGCGCGCGGACGACGCCGTCGACGGCGCCGACGCCGTGGACGCGGGGCTTCTGCTCCTGGAGTGCGGCGCGCGTCTCCTCGGGGAAGCCGGCGTAGGGCGCGTTGGCGGGCTTCGAGGGCTTCACCTCGCGCTTCGGCTCGTCCTCTACCGTATGCTCGGCGATCTTCTCGAACTTCTCGAGCTTGTGGGGGCACTTGGAGGAGACGTAGTCGATGCAGCCGGACAAGCACTTCTCCATCACTCGCTCGGTGCAGCACAGCAGTTTCGGAATGGAATCACATGGCGGGAGATTATCGGCGGCGGAGGAATTGGCACTAGGGAGGAACGCAACAAGGACTAAAGCTACGGATAACGTGAAAGACGCGGAGGGCCTGAAACTGAGGGTCAGCGCGGCGAGGGAGGGCGTACTCACAGTTGAGGCATCATTTCTGAAATAAGCCACTTGAGCAGCCGCAGTTGTTGGAGCCGAAGAGACCGGAGGAGGAGTAGCTGTTGAAGGAGCCTCGGTCCTGAAACAAAGGCGCTGGTGAGTGGCCTGGATCCGTCGCGCGCAGGTAGATGGAATCTCTTATCCGAGACAGGTATCGCCACGCACCGATGTTTCAGTTTTATCGCCGCCAGCGGCGTTTCTGTGTCACGACCTCCACGCGTCGCCTTCTCGATCCCCGCGCTCTCGCTCGCCCCTTCTCCCGCATTTGCATATAAAGCGCTCCGGGGGCGTTCTCGGACGCACTTCGCAACTTTCAGGATTTCCCCCGGATTCGGGATCTACTTGCGCCCATGGCGGACCCAAGTCGGACACAGAAGGACCCCGCAGAGCTGGGCAGTCTTTCGCTTTTGTTTTCTAGTAGCGTGGTTCACGTTCTTGGAAGAGCTAGGTAGGAGGAACTAGGCGAGCTGTAGGGTCTTGATGCTTTTTGGACCAAATTAGAGCTCAGATAAGGCTAAACTTTGACTCTTCCATCTCTTCCCTAGAGGGACCACAAGAAATAGAAGAACAAGCATGGCTGACTAGCTTTAGCTTAGATCTACTTCTTCCCTTCATGTCAAAAACCCTCCTAGCCTTGGAAACTTCCACCCTTTTAATCTACCCACTAGGACACGGCAGCTCACCTGGTTGGTCGAGGAGGAGGAGGAGGCACCGAAGAAGCCGCCGGCCGGCTTCTGGTCGAGGAGGCCGCCGGCGCCGCCGACGCCGCGGGTGGTCCAGCTGTTGACTCCGCCACTGGAGTTGAAGCCGCCGCCGCCCACCGAGAAGCCGCCGAGGCCGCCGGTGGAGCTCTGGAGGTCGGTGAGGGCGAGCGCGGTCCTGGGCGACTGGGGTTCCGGAAGCATATCTGAAAGCTGGTTCGGTTCGAGCGGGGTTCAAGAAGGGGCGCGAAGCCGAAGACGGCTGATCCCAATGGACGAATTGGAACCGACGGGCCTTGATCAAGGGTAGATATCACTTTTGAGGAGAGCGGGCGCGGAGCCACGCCCCCGTTTAGAATAATGCCGGCGCCGCCCCGACGGCGACGGCGATAAGGAGCGTCGGCGCGGAGCGCCAATCTCGGCGGCTACGGACAGGGAAGTCCAGGAGCGGGGCTCCAGGAGGAGGGGCATCCAGAAGGGACATCCAGGAGGGGCGCCAGGACCCGGAGAAGGGCGCAGGAGGGCTTCGGGGGAGTTCGCGAAGGATTTCGAAAGACGACGGCTCATCTTCTGTTTTCGGATTTCACGTGATGTTAGCGAAACCACAGGCTCTAATTAGGTTACCCTGGGGGCGCGCGCGCGAGATTAGGATTACCTATTTCCCGAAGGCCGTCGGTACCGGGCGCCGGGGTAAACAGCGAGCAGCCTCGTGGACCGGCGAGGACTGCTCCAAGGGGCTGTTTTGCGGCGGTGGGGCCGCGGCCTCGAGGCCGCACCGAAGTGGGTCAGCAGCAGTTCGACTGACCCGGTGTCCCACTTCGGCCGCTCTCCTCGGTTCGCGCACTCTCTACGGAACCCCTCGGGTTCCCTGCGAAGGACCCGCGTCAAAAAACAACGAAAGTGTTTTATCGCCGCCGTCGGCTCACGGTCAAGTTCACCGCGAGCGGGCGAACCAGCCGGAGAAGAAGGTACGGACGAGGAAGGAGGAGGCGACGCTGCACTTTCGCAAAAAACGAATTATCTGATCACGGCGACGAGGACGGCGAAAGTGATGTCGGCTGGCGCGATCACCCCCCACGATAATCATCTCGGCTTTTTCGCGCACTCGCCATGCCAACGCGATCCAAGTGCACGGACGACCCAGAAGAAGGTTCCGCGCTCCATCTCGGATTCCACGCTCTTCCCAAAGTGCAGCCTCCGAAAAAAGTGAACTTTTGTTTTGTCTTGACCCGCCGGAGGAGGCGCCGCGACGATGTGGATCTGCGAGGCAGATGTAGCCAGATAAGATGCACACTTTCCACATCCACACTGGACTGAGCCTGGGATAAAAGCAGGGACCTGGATAGCCTTCAATTTGACCATAGAGTGAGCTGTAGGAGAAGCTACGGCTTTAGGCATAGTTAACATGTACCGTAGCCTGGGACGCGTCCCATTGGCCCTTCATTTACTACCGTATCCTTTAACATAAAAGGACCGAAACCGTTCCAGGAAGCACAGCCTTTAAGGGATCTGACTATGGCTTTTGGCTCTAGATATACTAAAATTCTTTACGTCATTCCTTAGCACGGTTATTAGGGGATCTAACCTTCAGCTGACTCTTCTCCTGGATCCACTCCCTCCTCCAAAGAAGGACTAAACGTGACCCCTAACCACCCCCTCTCCTAAGCACCCAATCCCGGCCCACCCAGTCCCCTCTCCCTCCTCCCATTGGCCCCTGCACCTACCGTACCCCTCCCGGGTACAAACGCCGGTGTCTCGCTCTTCGTTATTATCTCGTCATATCTTCCGCGGCGCAATTAACCCCGCCGCGCTATGTAACACTGTGTTTGCGCGCGCGCCGCCGCTAGGATCAACGTCCTGTATGTGGAGCAAACGGCGATTCCAAATCCAACAAACATCTCCTCGGAGCTAATTAGACGCGCGCGCGAATTATGCCTCAAGCAGGCTGACATTGACGGACAGCGGTGGGAAAAAGTGCGAAAGCGGGTCAGAGCCGTCCACGGCACAGGGTACCTGGTACGCCTCCTCGTGCGGCACTGGACGTCCTCGGCATGCAAATTGCGCGGCGCAATCGCGGTCGATTAAGTTTCATTTTTGTCATATCGCCGGCGGATCACCGGGCTGTCACCAACAAGTTCAAGGTTTGTCGCTGCGGGCGACGGTCATCGGACGGAGCGCGCGGCCGAGGAGGCGCCGAGAGAAAAAGAGAGTTTCATGTTGTGGCGGCGCGGTGGACAATGCCGGGCCCCGAAAGGGATCGCCGAATTCAAAAAGTGCACCCAGGCGAAGCCGCGTGCCAGCCGCGACGGCCTTGTCCGAGATGTGCAGCAGCAGCACAGTAGCAGGAAGAAGGTGCCGGGGACGGTTGACCCGCGGGACCGAGGGTGACCCCGCGCTGTGCCGGGGCACTAGGTGCGGCGGTGTTACATTCGGAGAGCGCTTTTATGGTCATTTTTTCTCTTTTCTCTGTGCTTCTAGGCACTGTTCCTTCTTGGTCGCTGGAGGAGACTAAACCGCCCTATCTTGCAAGTGTTTTGACTGCTCGAGCGTTTTATTCTTCGCTATCTGGGAGGCGGGATTGGAATAGGAAAAACATAAAAGTAAGTTGGTCACTGCTAGGCACAGGTGCCGAAGCCTAGGCGCTGGTGAGCAGCCGGCCCAAGAAGATAAAGATAAACGAGAGAGGTAGAACTGCTTCACATGGTTGCTCCTTGACCTCATCAAGCCTTTTCGCACCTCCTTAAGGAGTCTGCCTTAGTGATCCAAGAAGACTGTCCAGGCCTTGGACCACAAATGGAGTCCCTCAGAGACTAGTAGCTAGGGAAAAGAACTGCTCCAGGACTCTCTACCTTGGACGCGGCGGTGGGAGGATGGAGACGTGAGTGGTCGGCGACTGCCACGGAAGGAAGCCGAGAAGAGGCAAGTCTGAAAAGAGTCGACGACATCGATACGATCGAGGCTGCGTAATGCACGACGGAGGCCGATCGATTAATAAGCGATTCGATCTCGACTGGCTCGTCCTCCTTGGAGGCATCGGCCGTCCGGGCGGACCACGTCCCCGCGACTGGCTTCGCAGCGGCTTCCAGGGCTCGGATGCCCCGCGGCCGCGCCGCCCACTCTCGAAGCGGCTCGTCGACGTTGCAAGTGGCTGCTGGAAGCCGGCTGCGCGGAACAACAGGAATCCGCGGCTTCTGGCTCTGCTGGGGGCGCCTGGAGGCGGCGGCGCGAAACTGGAACCTCGCCGCCAGGCCAAGCCGGATATCCAGGGTCGAAAGAATGCGCGGCAGTCGTGGTCGGCCGCGCCAGAAGTCGGATAAAGAGAAGTCACCGGCGGCGTTGTGCCCCGGGCTCAAAACAAAAACAAACGGTCCCGGTCCCCTCGGCTGTTGAAATCGCACGCCTCGGGTCCCGATCGCGCAATCGCTGACGCGAGATTCCAGAAACGATGTCAGCTGAGCGCGGAAACGTGTGCGCCCCAGGGCGACAACAGTTCGCAAATCCAAGTATGCACCGCCGATGACGAGCGGCGTTCCCGGGGGACCGGTAAACAAAGCCGCGTAGAGCTAGGGGTCTTCTCGGGGTTAGACTGGGGTTCTTCGGCGATCCATGGAGTGGACGACTTGCTCGTGCCACGTGTTCTAGAAGCTCAGGTCGTTTAAGCAGTGCCAGTCCTCTTCTTCTTTGCTTTCCTTGGATTGCCGCCAGGTGCCTCTACCCAGGCCCTTGAGAAAAAAAGGAAACAATGGCTTTGATTCCATATCTAGTGGAGTAGATCACGAACTCTTTTGTGTTCAGGGGAGATGGAAAACCTTGAGGGGTCGAGATTGATCACGCCTTCTCCAGAGATAAACAGCGAGAAGGTATTTCCCATAAGTCTATGCTAAAAGTGAAAAAAGGAAGTCAAGAAGCTATCGTTCAAATCCAAACATCTTAGGTGCCTCTGCCTAGATCAATGCACCACTAGAACCATGTATATCTCTGTTCCTAGATCGCTATACTAACCCCACGCCTAGTGAGAATGTCGAAAAACTAAACCCCTGAAGGGTCAGCTGCTTGAACTTTCCTTGTCGAACGGCGAGCGCAGAAAAAGAACCCGCAGATAACGTGTCAAGGCCCACGTGGAGCGCTACTTAGCGCCACTTATCTGACCTTTGTGATTCGACGCTTACACGTCCGACGTCGCCACGGGAGGAGAGCGTCGATCTCGGGTAGCCCCTGAACGGCCCAAGTGCATTCGGCGTTGATTGTTCGGTGCTGTGTCCTGCTTTCCGAGTTGTGACGCCACACTTGCGATTGGTCATCCTCGCCGATGACCTTCAGAAATTCCGTTCAGCGGCAAGGGGCAGCACTTCCAAGTGTAAGAATTGAAAGGTCCCCCGCTGATCACCTAAGTAAGGTAATTTGTTACTATACTCGGCTGGCTCGCTTCCTGCTCGAAGATCTGGGATAAGGTCAAGGTTTGGGCGAAGTGCACTTTGGGAGACTCTGGAAGTCGAAGAAGTCAACAAGTATCCCATCAAAGACCTGCCAAGGAGAGCTTATAAGGATGAGGGAGGCAAGCTTCTTCTTTGGCTTGAATCTCGGAATCCTTTCTAAAGCTCTCTAGTAGGTCCGGCTGCTCTGACAATCTTTTCTTGTGATCACGTGAAACAAACAACCCACAAGAAGGAATGATGGCCGCCGTCGCCTCAGTTCACCATGCTCGTCTTCTTGAAGGCGTGGGATATCTGAGATCCACCTTTCTTTGCTTCTTTCCGACGGAGGACAGAGGACCACCCTGCACAAGAATGAAAACGTTCTCCATCTCAGCCTTGTTATTCCGGACTCGAAACCGCTGTGTTCAAGTAGTGATCAACATTAAGAAGGTCATGGAAGTTGAGCTTCTCAGTTCCCCGTATTGGAAATCGCTTCCTCTGGACGTCCCATGCTTCACAAGTCCACGAAGCGCTGAGGCTGCTCGACTACCGTAGGACTAGGTTAAGACACATCAAGTCTTATCGCTGTGCAGCCACCGCAGTGATCCTACTCAATCCCAAAGGCTCAGAGAAGCCGAGGGCTGGAAAGCTCTCGACAAGTGCTATCCGGTGACTAATCAGAGCCAGCGGAGAATTCTTTTCTTCCTTCGCTTTTTCGAGTCCCGGTGAGGTCATTGTCGCCACGACGCGTCGTCATCCTCGCTTTTTACGCGATCGCCGACGGCGTCCGTCGGTCTCGTCGATCTGCGGACGTACTTCCGAGCTGCTTGGAACGGTGCCCGGTCACGTGCACTTGGTCTTCCTCGGGCGGAGGTGATTCATGGAGGATGTGGGTGACCAGATTGGAGCCGATTGAATTTCTGGTGATCAATGATTATTATTTTCCCTGGGAATAACAAACATAGGACTTTCAAGAAGCCTTATTTCCCCGAATTGAGAAACAGTTTCTCTACCTGGGCGAGCTTTATTGCTTCTAGGCATTCACTACTTCCGGTTTCAGAAGGGGTTTGGGGTTCCAGAAAGTTTAGCTCTTTAAAAAGATTCAAGCTACCTTTCTGTCTCTCTAAACATGACTCCCTGAGAGAAGGTAGCCTTCTTCAATCCATAAGGATTATGTGCCGGTCGACCTAGAAGCCCCTCCTCCTGCAGACCGTCCTTGTATCGCCCAGTCAGAAGTCCGCAGGCTTGCAGCCTCCCAGAGCGCCGTAGCGCTTTGTAGCGTTCGATCTCGGAGAGTCTCCTCCTTCGCCACTCCGAGCGGAGAAGACAGCCGTTTTCCCACAGACTTTCCCTTTCTGTGTAACCTTCTTCGGAGCGACGCCAGCCGGGGACGTTCCGCTCTAGATGGTTTCCCAAAGTGCGAGCGCTCTGTGTCGCCTCATTGGCTGCGTTAAATAGTTTATTCACACCGAGAATACTTAAACACCAAGTAGGACCAAACAGGATACATTAGCAGTTCACCACGGCTGTACAGATAAGGGTTTGGGTCTCGGAGCGAAGGGCTACTTCTTGCCAGGCTGGTAGCCTCCGGCGGGGGCGGAGTAGGCGGCGGCGTAGGGGGCTCTGTAAGGAGAAGATCTAATGCTCAAGAAGGAGAGCTTACCCTCCACAAGGCATGGGGCAGGAGGGCGTCGAGCAGCAGCTGTTGCCCAGAAGGCCGGGGATGCAGGCTTCGGCGCCGGGCGAGGCGGAGGAGGCGACGAGGAGGAGGACGAAGAAGAAGGCTAACTGAAACGGAGGATCAGAGGAGGAGCGCGCTTCTTGGCTACCATGGTGGAGTGGAGGACGAGGCGAGTGATGTCCGAGGCTCCGCGCGGACGCTTTTATACGCCGCGCCGTCGCCTTTTTGCCGCTTAGTGTCGTCCAGAGCCCATTGCGCCCAATTGCCGCACATTCCGAGGACTTCTTTTCTCCGACACGGATCTACTTCACGCGACGCTGCCCCTCACGCCCATCCCCTCAAAAATAGGACTCGTTCTCCGCGATCCTCCTTCTGGAGCAAACAGCGCCCGAGAAGCTGGCTTGATGCATAGGTTCCAAAGGCGGGCTGACAACTGCTGGAGCCAGCGATGCATCCCTGACAAGGAGCGCATCTTGGCATCGACTCTTCTGCATATGTATCCATTGGACTTTTGAAGGGCCATTGTATCATGGATTCCCTCCCGTTCGTGTTCTACGACCAACTGGCTTCCCTCCTCGAGAAGGAGGACCTGGAGAAGATCTTTTCTGAGTTAGGTGGGTTCACCTTCAAGAAGGTCTGCGAAGTGCATTCAGAGAAGCGCCGTGAGGTCACTCTCCTCATCTTAGAAACCGGAGAAGACGATTGGGAGTTCTCCGTCGGTGAGGAGCCGAATCGAAGGCTCACAGACCTGAAGAAGCATGAGTGCGTCGAGAAAGTGATGGTTGTGAATCATCTGAAAGACCCTCCTTACGACTTCCCCTTCCTGTGGGAGGACTCCCTCGAAAGGATCTTAAGGCTTCTGCCGCGGTATCTCCGCCGAGCTGCGTTCGTGTGGGGATTTGAAGGGAACGCCGAGGAGAACGACAGGAAATCCTGCGACCTCTTCTTCTCCAGCGGCTTCTCAAGAGTCCCCTTCAGCTGTGTCGACATTCCGTGCATCGACCACCGCAGCGAAGAGCTCGTGAGGCGCCAAGTCTCCTTTAGGTGTTTGAAGGGACTTGTCGTATGGCAAATGTGTTCTCCTTCTATGTGGGATTGTATCCAGGAACTTCTGCAGCAGCCCCAATTCCAGGAGGTCGGCATCGCGTGTGACGTAGGGTCGCAGATCGTCTCGACTCTCTTCCAGAAATGGAAGTCCGGAGACTTCTGCGTCGACATAAAAGGACAAAGACTTCCGGACTTCGACCTGGCCGATTGGAGTAGGGAGCCAAACGAAGGACTGCATGAGTGGACGGAGGAGAGCGGCACTCGATGTAAGGCGTTGAGGGTGATCCACCCGACGATTCCTTCCAGAAGAATGCACCTTGGGCAATTTGGGGAAGAAGTGATTATATTTGGGTAGTTGACTCTAAAGGAGTCGCCGCCTGAATGACAAATGTGTCCAGTAGGCAATGCAAATAAACCGTGGTTGTAGTGGGTTTCTTTCCATCACCACCACTCTTTATGTCCCCATCGCCTTCTAGCCTATATTGCTCATCGTAAACCGTCCGCTGCACCTTGTTTTCTTGTATAACCCCCCCCCCTCGTTGGTTTCGTCGAAGAATTTGGACCTGAGGGGACCAGAGCAGGAGTACGGTTCACGAGAAGCTGATTCTTAGCATCGTCGTGAACGAAACAATGAATTATATTTAGAAGTCGCATGACACACTTCTGGTTTCACATTTCGCTTCTCTGCTCTGCATCGCCAGGATCTCGTGAGTCAACTTTATTATTTTGACTGACATTTCCTGCTTCGTGACTTTCTGCTCCTTGCCGGGCGCTGAGTCATGGCATCACCACCTTCTGAAGCTGGATCCGCCCGCAATGGGGCCTACTTAAAGGGATCGCGACGGGGCCTCGGCAAGTCTCTCCAAAGATGAAGATCCAGCTTCTTATACTCGTCTCCCTCGCCCTTCTTCTCGTGGCGCCCCTAGCAGTCAACGCCGCTGAGTGCTACGTTAAATGGGGAGGCCTTTGGTTCTCCATCTCCAAGTGTGCCGCAGGCTACTACGAATCCTGGAGGATCCCGACGATGGTCAAGTGCTGCCCGATGATCGGCTAGGATGAAGGCGCCTTCTTGTCTTTCATCTGTGTTCCCCGGTGAATAAATGATGGTTACTTATCTCTACTCCATCACCTCTGGGAAGAAGGTTCCCAATGGAACAGCTCTGCCCGGACGCCCTCTTCTTGACGCGTCGCCATTGGGATGTAACCCAAGCAGATCTATTCTAGGGAGAAGATTCAGCCCCTGGTGTTCTTCTCCCTCTGGTCGTCGAAGGCGTTGAATGCTACTAGAGGAGTGCCGGTGTTTGGTGCCGTTCCTCTTGAGGCGAAGGTTCTTCCTGTGGCGAGTGTGTCTATGGTCTTCTTCTGTCCAGTGTTCCTGCTTATTTATGTTGTAAACTAAGCACTGGTGTTTTTAATTTTGATATTGATTCCCCTCGCCCTGCCGTCGCCTTGGACTGCCACCACCAGGTCTTCTGGCTTCAGCTCTAAAGGCTCAGTACAAGTAACAGCCTGATCCCAATCCAAGGGACTACTTCTGGAAGGGTCAAAAGGGGCACTTTCTGGACTATTTATTGGTACGTAGAGAGGAATCAGGCTTCGACGCGGGAATAAGGATACAAGAGTGAAGTCACAAGCCTTGGTGGTAGTTCTCACAGCACTGCATGAGGGGGAAGACCGTCCAGTTCTCGTAGTAGCCGGTGGGACATTGCTGCGTGACTCCGGACGTGAAGCTGACCACCAGCTCGATGCAGATCTTCTTGAAGCGACAGCAGGTGTAGGTGCTCTCGGGCACGATGGTGGCGGGGTCGACCGTCGGGTAGTAACCGTCTTCGCACTTGTTGCCCGACAGCATGTAGGCGAACTGCTCGTAGCAGTTGTCGTAGTGGGCGGCCACGGGGCCCACGAGAAGAAGGGTCAGGGAGACGAGCGAAAGAAGCCGAACTTTCATCCTTGAAGACAGCTGCAGGGACCCCTCAAGATGGCGAGGTTTTAAGGAGGCACCGTCCGGATGGCTCACATGCTTGAGTGAGTCAGTCGTCTGGAGCCTAAAGGCAGCTACTGGATGATTGAAATGTTTGAACCTCATCAGGGACCGGAACTTGGCGTCGGGCACAGATCGAGATGAGCGCTCCTGTGAGGGGTGTTTCGTGGCGTAAAGCATCGATATCACAACAAAAGATGGTTCCACTCGCGAGACTTGCTCGGCATCACTGGTCCCCCTACATGGATTTATAGTTCCGCTTAAAGAAGATCGCCATGACAAACGGGCCTTCTAGACAATCTAAGGTCTAGACATCACGTCTCAGACAGCTTGCCAAGGTCTCCACGTCCAAGGATGTACTGTGAGGAACGCAAGCATCTGCGTCTTCTTCAGAGCGAAGATGGACCGAACAACGCGTACAGCAAGTACCGTAACCCTGTCAATCTTCTGGACGGAATCTCTGAATGTTCGATGGAAATTCTGGCCAGCCTCTCAACCCAACGCCTTATTCACTCTCGCAAGTCTAGGCTAAGGACACAAGTCGGGACGAAGTTACACTGCTTTATCGATCGATAAGACGAGGATACAAAGGTCGAGCGAGAAGCTCACATCTTTCTCAGTTCATCGCGGATCCGAATCCGACAGCACATGTAGACCTGGCCTCGCTTGGTGTCCCTCGCGTCCGTCTTGTAGTAGCCAGGGTCGCATCCTCCGTCCCACTTTCCCAGCGAGTACACGTGGTGACATTCGGCGTTGACGTCCAGCGGAGCGACGAGAAGAAGGGCGAGGGAGACGAGCACAAGAAGCTGGATCTTCATCTTTGGAGAGACCTACTGAGGCCTGTCAAGATGGCGAAGCTTTAAGGAGGCAGCTCCGGGCGGGCCCTTCCTCAGCACATGCTTGGGTGAGTCAGTCGTCTGGAGCCAAATGGCAACTACGAAGCGAAATGCTGCAATTGCTCAGGAAGTGCCTCGCTGCCTCAGGGACCACCCGGAGACAAAGGACATCCAGTCTTTCCCAGGCTGCTTCAAGATGGGCCAGAACGTAAGGACAAAGCACCACCTAGAAGTCGTCTGCTTGTCGTTAGGTGTAGTCAAAGTGCAGATTCAGATGTAGAAAGGCGAGGGGAGTGAGCCAGTGGGATCAGAAGGTTCCTAACATGTTCCGGCTCTCCTATTTTGTTCACCGGAGTCGTCAGGCGCCCCTCGTGATGTAACACATCCTTCGTACAGATCGCGGCTAGAAGGAGGTTGTTGGATTTGACGGCGTTCCGGTGGCCCGTTGAGCCATCTTCGGAACTGAACTTTCATGCTGGTGCCATCAATCTTCTCGGCCAGCTCAAAGGCTTCCTTTCCTTTCTAGGAGACGGGGCTGCCACTTGATTGGCGCAGAACTGAAGACCTCAGAGCCAGAGCCGGGTCACCCGAACCTTTCGGGTGACCCGACCCGATGACCCGAACGGTGACCCGAGATTTCGGCTCGACCCGATGACAGCTCTGTTCAGAGCGCAACTTAACGTGCCCCCGTAAAGTGTAACGACAGTTGACAAAGGTTTATCTAAGCGACATGCATCAAGAAGCTTCTAACAGGATATCAAAGCGTTTCACTCGGGTCCGTTCTTCACCACCGTCGGGGGCAGCACCAGATCTTCCAGCCGTGGCGCCACTCGTCGTTCTTCACGTAGCCACAGGAGCAGTCGAGAGAGAAGATGGTGAAGTCCCCCCACTCCTCGCGGCACTGCTCCCGTCTCCACCTTGGCGGCGACTTGCAGCACCTCACCAGCGACAGATAACTCTCCTCCCACCTGTCCGTTAGATACTCGCCCGGCATGCATGTGAGCGCCCTATCGTAGCACTCATTGGCGGTGACGTTCGGAGGGGCCGCAAGAAGAAGGGCGAGGGAGACAAACACAAGAATCTTCATCCTGGAAGGGGACGACTTCGGTCCCGTGACGATGGCCCTGCTTTAAACAGGACCACTCAAGGGCGGACCCTGCTTGAGCACAGGCTTGTGTGCGTCACGGTCTGACGCCAAATGACAAATGCCTCGTCGGCAACGCCAAGAATGCTGCTTCTCCATCTTTGCATCCGTGTCCAAGGGTGTCCGGTCCTTCGACCGAAGGCATCTGAGCGAGTGGACGTCAGAAAAGGGTATAGATCTCTTAAAGTATCTTTGCTTTGCTTCTTGAGGCTAGCATAGGCATTTCCATCAGAGCAGTATTATGGCGCAAAAAGTATCGGGTCATCTACTTGTAAGTCAGAGCATGGATCAAGGAAAGAACCAGTGTCTTCCGCCGTTTTCTATGCGGAGACTCCGGTACCGTGTCCGAAGATTCCAACAGAAACCGTTGCACATCATTTATCGGAGTTTGTTGGTTTTGAAGGCGCTCCGGTGGCCTATCGCGGAACCGTTGACCCGGACGTAGCTCGCCGAGACCTGGACGGTTGGGTGCAGTGGATCTCGCTTACGGTGGAGGATTTACGACTCAAAGGCTCCCATTCCTTTCTAAGAGCAGACGCTGATTGGCGAAGAACGGAGGACCTCAGAGCGCCGGTCAAGTGTAACGACAAGTAAAGCAGATTAGGTTTATCTAAGCATCTAAGCGGCATACATCAAGAAGCTTCTAGCAGGATATCAAAGCGTCATCACTCGGGTCCGTTCTTCACACTTGGGTCGGGCAGCACCAGATCTTCCAGCCGTTCCGCCACGCGTAGCTCCTCGTGTAGCCAGTGGAGCAGGAGAGAGCGAAGAATCCGAAGTCCCCCCACTCCTTCTGGCATTGCTCCTGTGTCCACACTGGCGGCGCCTTGCAGCACTTCACCACCGTCATGTAATTCTCGGCCCAATGGTCCGTTTGATATTCGCCCTCCTGGCATGTCTCTCTTTCGTAGCACTCCGTGTAGCCGGTGACGGCCAGGGGCGCCGCGAGAAGAAGGGCGAGGGAGACGAGCACAAGAAGCTGGATCTTCATCCTGGAAGGGGACGACTGTGGTCCCCTGACGATGGCCCTGCTTTTAACCACTCCAGGGCGGACCCTCTTGGGTGCGTCACAGTCTGCCGCCAAATGGCAAATGCCTCGTCGGCTACGCGGAGAATGCTACTTCTCTATCTTCACATCCGTGTCCAAGGCACCACCTGCTACTGGACCTAACCCCGAAGAGAGAAAGACCATGCGATCTTGTCATCTTGTCTTGGTTAGTGCTACTTCTTAGGCTGTTCTGCAAGGCGACGTTATTCTGTTAGATTTCTAAGGCTGGAGACTCCGCATGTCCCCGTGGTTCGCTCCAAGGAGACGCAGGAATTCTTCTTACGATCTATGGCCTTTCGATGATCAGAGGACCACATTCTTCCAAGTGGCATTCTTGGACGTCGAGACGCTGGAATTCTTAGGAGACTCCACATTCTGGTCCTTGAGCATTGCCAGTCACGGGACAGAGCAGGACCGCCCAAGACGGGACCTACTTAAGGAGATCTCAGCAAGTCTCTCCAAAGATGAAGATCCAGCTCATTGTGCTCGTCTCCCTCGCCCTTCTTCTCGTGGCGCCCCTGGCCGTCAACGCCGATAACTGCTACGTTAAATGGGGCGAAATCTGGCCCTTCACCACCGACTGCAAGAAGGGTTACCACACGGCGTGGAGACTCCCGTTGGCCCACTGCTGTTGCCGGAATCAGGACACGGATTGAGACCTTCTTCAGCTATCGTTCTTGTGCTCCACGGTGAATAAATGATGCTTGTGACTTGATTCCTCACCATCTCTGGTATGAAGGTGACTTCCGTGTAAGACCACTCACTGTCTTAAGTGGTAGCATGACAAAGCGCCGAAAAGAGTCTCCTAGGAATTCCAACGTCTCGACGTCCAAGAATGCCACTTGGAAGAATGTGGTCCTCTGATCATCGAAAGGCCTTAGATCGTAGGAAGAATTCCTGTGTCTCCTTGGAGCGAACCACGGGGACATGCGGACTCTCCGGACAAGGGTTCAAATCGACCCGATGTTGGCCAAAGTGGATTTCCCTTCTTCACTGGCACAAGGAAATCGAAGGTCTCCAGGACCCTTGACCTCTTACGGGACGAAGACGGCGAAGGGCACTGGCTCTTTCCTAGAGAAGACCATGACCTCATATGTGCTCTTGAAAATCTAGCAGAAGAACGTCGCCGGGGCGCCCTACGCCTTGCAGAACATCCTGAGAAGCACCGACGCACTTTACTAACAGACAATTTAGTACCGTATAAAGCACAGAGACACAAAGGTTAAGCGGGCGGAGATGACCCAAGGCGCTGGAGCAGAAGAAGGTCACATGTCGTCGCGGTAGTCCATGCAGCACTGCATGAGGGGGAAGACCTTCCAAGTCTTGTAGTAGCCACTGGGACATTCCGGTTCTTCTCCGGACGAGAAGGACACCAACTTCTCGATGCACTTCTGCGCCATGCTGGGCGCTGTCACCGGATTCGGACAGCAGCGGTAGGTCCGACCACGAACGGTGTCCCTGACGGAGTCTCTCTCGTAGTAGCCTTCAGGACATCCCGGGTCCCACTTCAGAAGCGCGTGAGTCTTGTAGCAGTCCTTGTAGCCATTGACGGCCAGGGGCGCCACGAGAAGAAGGGTCAGGGAGACAAGCAGAAGAAGCTGGATCTTCATCCTTGAAGACATCTATTGAGGGTCCCGCCACGATCAGTTTTAGGCGCGCTGTTTCCGGGGCGGACCCTTCTTGGGCTATTCTTGGGTGAGTCAGACGTCTGTGACTAAATGGCAACTTCGACCATTGAGCGCTTCAAGGACCAGAATTTGGCATCTCGGAGGAAAGCATTTCAACGCCAAGAATGCCACTTGGAAGGGAAGAACGCAGACGTCCGTGGCGGTGGTGGGAGTACGGTATCCAAGAGCTCCTACCACTGATCCAACTGACAATGGATTGATTTGGGACGATCCACATGGTTCGAGAAGCAGACAACTCACACCAATCGACTTCCCTTGAAAGAAGGACGACTCTTCCCAACGGGCTTAAAGGGACAGTGCACTCGGAAAAAGTTGGCAACTTTTTTGGCTCCATCGTATTCTACGCGACTAGACAAGCAACTTTTGTTCGAGCACCCCATCATTTCAACGCAACCACAAAAAGTTATGGC